>OY731400.1:71130125-71361639 GCA_963425845.1 Sphenostylis stenocarpa
ATGTAATATTATGTAATAAAATAGGATAATCGCGTAATTTCTCGTAGTCTTTACTTAAATGAATTAATCTGTCATAGGGAACCCAAAAGGGGCGTTGTGGGGTGCTAACACCTTCCCCACACGTAACTAACTCCCTTACCTAACTCTGGTTATAATGGCCAAGTCTGGTTTTTATTAAAATCAATGCCTTTTCATCCTTTTCCAATGTTTATGGTCAAAATATTGGTGGCGACTCCATAAGAACCCCTTTTCGAAAACTTTGCTTTTTCAATGTTGAAGCAATGAACATATTTTAAAACAAATACGCGAGTCTAAACCATCTTTTCGCGACCGCTCGCATAAACGTTTCAAGACGTCCTCAGGACGTCGAAAGGGACGGCGGCGACAAACCCAGTCAAAAGTTATTCCACTTTCAATATATGTTGTCATAAAAAAATATTTTTGTAGTGCATGCATAAGCACACTCATTCTAGGATGTATTAGATATCCTTAGACAATAGCGAAAGAGACCCAAGTGTGTTTATCAACTTCCTAGAAGAGATAAGTGCGCTAAGGTATGTTGGCAACCTTTTAAAAAAAAAAAGGAAGTTAACACACTAAGGTGGGTATGGTACCCTTAAAACATAGGCTTTTGAGAAGATACCAAAGCTATTGTCTAAGGCATATCTATTTCACACTAATCATTTAAAACAAAAAGCTATAATAAAAATCTTTAAATCATTTAGAAAGTGGCTGGTCTTCTTCCTATCCCCACTCACGCACAAAATCTAAGAGGATGGAGCAATTAGAGGAGCAGAACCGTATGCTCACCGCCGAGCTTAATGCCATAAAGGAACAAATGGCGCAATTGACGGAGTTAATGTACCAACAATGCTTCCACAATGAGGTCTCTGAGCAACGAATTTTTGCCTTAGAGGAGAGATTAAGGGCATTAGAGGGACATAACTTTGATGTGAAAAAGGTAACCAATGTACAACTTGACGAAAATACTCAATTCCCTCCCAAGTTCAAGAAATCCCACGCATCATTCAAGAAGCCCTTTGGCAAGAAAAAGGAGGGAAGTGTAAATGCCATGAACTTTACTACTCTTTCTTCCTCTTCGCCATCAGCTGGACAGTCACGCAGACAAGAGAAGAAATTCACTCCCATCCCAACCTCTTATGGGAGTCTGCTGCCAAGGCTTTTAGAGGCCAAGCTCTTAACACGTATCTCCCCAAAGAAGAAAGATCCACCTTACCCCGGTTGGTACAAACTCAACGAAAAATGTGATTACCACTCAGGTGCTCCTGGGCATTCCGTGGAGAATTACGTCAACCTGAAATATAGGGTTCAATAATTATTGAATGCCAGGTGGATTACTTTCGATGCTCCCGACCCAAACGTAAACATCAAGCCTCTATCACAACCAGAATAGTGAGCTTGGGTAGAGAAGGCCATCTAACTAGGGCTCCCCATTTTGTGCATCTTTTGGTTTTGAAAAAAAAAATATAATAATAAATAATAAAAAAGCTTCTGATGCATCTCTCGCGATCTCTGCCTGTGGCCACAAGATCTTTTGATTAAAAGGGCTTTGTACATATTTCTCTTTTGATCAATACAATAAGGCATTTTACATAATATGCATATTCTTTTCTCTCTCATTCCAAAATAATTAAATAAAATCTAAACCCAAATAAGGACCATATAAACAGTCATGTCTGTGATTGAAAGCTGTCTGCGGGATCTAAAAGCCGAAGGCGAATGGATTGAGTCAGACAGTGAGGAGGGGACCATTTCCCCGGACATGCAAAGACTATTAGAAAAATAAACTCAATTGATACAGCCCCATAAGAAAAAAACTAAGGCCTTCAATTTGGGACAAGGAGACAATAAGAAAGAAGTAAATGTCGATACCCAAATTGATAATGTCAGGGAAGAGCCAATAACACCTTTGCGTTTATTCGCCTCGTCTTTTCCCTTACACATCGGATAAAGTTGTACTATGGGATCGTCTGTCAATGAAGATATCTCCAATATAGCCGACATTGGGGGCACGACGAGAAGCAAAAGAATTTATTCCCCCAAGGAGCCACAAGATAATGCTCCTAAAAAAGGAAAAATAAAGAAATCGAAGAGGAAAAGAAAAAAAGAATCCAAGGGGAAGATTAAGTAGACCTTGGATTCACAGTGCTAGGGCAGTTTCTTCAACACTCCACTGAAAAATCAAATTCATGGTAGGCAACAAGTTGATCATGGTTCAAGCTAAAGACTACATTCGAATCAGCGAGCCATCCACCACACCTTGAATGGATGCGGCTGAAGAAGACATTTGAAAATATGGAAAAACTTCCTAGCAATTTAAAAGTGGCCCATATAAGGAAGAGATATGGATACAGCCCAGACTAGGGCTTGGAAAGGATGCTCAAGGAATAAGAGAGCCACCAGATTTTAAGGAAAACCCTTTAAAGAACAACCCTACAAAAGGACAAGTCGTACGATGAAAAGGGAAGTCTCCCCTCCGTACCTTAAAAGGACGATATTCCGAAAAGGAGGGATATTAGCATCAAGGGTAGCGTTAGTCATTAGATGTCCTTCTCCCGATTTTAAGGGATGTAAACCCAATGACTATTAGAGATCACTCCTCGGGGTGTGTCCGACCCCCGAGCATCTCTAGGGCACACATTTTCCCTGAAATTACAAAAGAATGCTATTCTTACTATCTGCTTCTCTTCTTGCTAAACATGTCTATACCCCATTAAATAACCATGTTTAGACAAATGTTTTGTTCCTAAATGTGTCAACATAATCAAAGCGCCATAGACAAAATGAAGCCAAAATTAACATGATTGATTAGCTAGAGACACGAATAAGAAAATCGTGTTTCGATAATGTTTGAGAAAAAAAATTATTATTAAAAGAAGCCCGTCAAGGTCAAAAGGCCAAGACAAAAAAGATAAAAGGGCAAAATACTTGGTTGAAAACCCAAAAGGGTGGACTAGGAAAGTTAATCAGTCACAAATAGGCGCCACAATATTGATTTGAAGACGCCACATCATTAAAACAAAACATTTGTTTAAACTAGCCTAAACACCGACCAACCTTGGCTAGCCATTCTTACAAAAACTATTATTTCAAAAAAATATCCCACTAAAACACAAGCCTTTGCAATAAATCCCTTTCTTTCTCTTCTCTTGACCCTTCACAATAAAGCATTCAAGTAATTAACTGGGGAATGTGAAAATATAATGATCAATAGGAGGATTGACATCCCTAAGGAAAGGAAGAGGGGCATAGACATGACAGTTGCTCTATATTCAAAATGATTACTCTTCGGTTATAGCAAAGATCTGAGATGGCAAATCGGTACAGCTAATCATGTTGACAAAAGCACATGATGATGGAAGTAAACTTAACAGAAGCTGAATGGGTTCAAAGCCGATATGACCAGCTAAACCTTATTGAAGAAAAACAGCTGAATATGATATGTCATGGACAAGCCTATCAAAGGAAAATAAAAAAGGCTTACAAAAAAGGTCAACCCTCATATTTACCATAAGAAGGACTTAATGGTAAATAAGTTGCTTCCAGCCCAGAAGGATAAAATTGGAAAATGGGCAGCAAATTATGAAGGACCCTTTGTGGTCAAACGAGCTTTCTCAGGAGGGGCACTTATCCTTACTAATATGGATGGAGAGGAACTTCGACACCCGATCAATTCTGATGCGGTGAAGAAGTATTATGCTTGAAGACATTGTTCAAGACCCGTCAGGAATGAAAACCCGCAAAGGGCATCCCTGGGCAAAAGATAGGGTCCATACTCCTCTCTAGGATACGTTCTAGGCAAAAAGTAGAGAAAAAAAAAAGCTAACTAAGAGCAATGGTTACCTCAGTCGAAAACCGAAAGGTGATTAAGGTAACATTCTTCCAGAAGCAAGCAGTCTGCATAGTCTTCACTCTGAGCTCAGGCATCTCAACTGAAGCAATTAGGAGAACCAGGGGGCAGATATCATAGACATGACTGTATAAGCCTAAACGAGTCATGACCAACCACGACCACCCATTCTTCTAAATACCTTTTGAAATCCTTCTATAAAAGAAATAAAACTTTTGCTCATTTATCAATAAAATTCCTTTTCATTTCCTTTCTCTTGACCAAATATTATGGAAATGCCTCTTTATTGATAAATCATAAATATGCGCAAAGACCTTTAATCAAAGATCAAGCATGCATCTAAAAAAGGGAAGCATAACAAATAAGAAAATAATAAATGCCTGCTAGGATATTCTTAGGTAAAAACTAGGGTAGCCTGCTAGATTGGAAACCCCAAAAGAACGATCTAGGCAAAAGATAAGGCAAAAGCCCCCTAAGATATTCTAGGAAAAAATTAAGGCAGCCCGCTAGATCGAAAACCCGCAAAGGGCGGTCTAGGCAAAAGATAGGGCTAAGACCAAATGATGAACAAAAGAAGAGCCCATCATCATGAAAGAGGAGCCCACCATCATGGTCATAAAGGAGGAGCCCATCGACGTATTCATAAGAAGCCAACGGGAAAAGGCCAGTTACTTTCTAAATGCATAAAAAATAAATAAACAATAGATTGCATTTAGGACATCCACACACAAAGTAGTTGCATAATACGACTTTGTCAAAATCAAGAAAAAATAATTTTCTTCAAACAAGAATAATAAACATGCATATAAGGAGGATAGTCTCCATACTTGTGATTGAAAACAGGAGGCGCCAGAATCCAGTCTCCATATGAAAATCAAAATCGCGAAAGGCGAAATCAAAACCATTCTAGCAGAATAAAGAGCTTCAAGGAAACTAGCTCCAATATCCTTCCATATAAAGAAAAGGAAGTTATCAACATGAAAAAGCCAATGGAAAGGCTTGATCATCCCCAAGCGGATCCTTGCCTACTCCAGAGGCAAGACAAAAAGATTACCTCACGACTCAGCTTCATCGCCACATGAGTCATCAAACAAACTCATCCAGAATCTCCGCCACTTCCCCAAAGGAGAATAAGGACTACACAAAGAATCCGTCAAAGAAAATAAGGAGTCAAATCCTCCATATCACCAGGGGGCAATGAAAAAGAAAGAAAAAGAAAAAACTTTCATTCCCCAATAGAGGCCACAACGAAAAAAAGCCAAATAAAAATCTCCAAGTAGAAGCATATCAAGAAAAGTCTACAAAAAGACAAAAAAAAAGAAAAATCTCTTCATCCAGCTCAAATAAGAGCTTCACAAAGCCAGGAGCTAGGACTCCATCATCAAATTTGGATCCCCAGGAAACCGACAGACTCCTCAGTGAATCCCAAAAAAAGAGAAAAGAAGAAAATTTCTTCATTCCGCTCAATAAAGAGCTTCACAAAAATCAGGAGCCAAGACTCCATCCTAAAAAATCAAATCGAGGATTGGATCCCCAAGAAGTAAAGAAAAATTCCCCAGGGATCACCAAAAAGAAAAGAGAAAAAAGATATCTTTTCATCCAAAGAAAAAGCCAATGTGCATAAAAAGGCGCACACATGTAAAAACCAATTCGCGAAAAAGAGATACAAATCGCGAGAAAAGGATAAAAACCCATTCCCTAGCGGAATAAGAGCATAGGCAAAGCCAGCTCAAAACAACAGCATCCAATAAGGAGTCAAAAACTCCATTCCTCCCTAGGGGGCAATCCAAAACAGATCTCAAAGAAAACAACCAAATCCCTGGTGGATCATCAAAAAGAAAAATCCCCAGCGAGCCTACCGACAGAGGCAAAACTACAAATTCATATCCTTAGGGAGTTAATCGCCTATAACACCCAATATGAATATCCCCAGTGAAAGGCAAAACCTTCACTCCCAAGAATGCCTATGCCTACTCAGAGGCAAGCAAAGAGCCGATATCCCCAAGAAATGGGAAATCAACCTATGGAAGAGGCAATACAAGCACAAAACTTCCAAAAAGCATCCGCCTACTCGGAGGTATTATCAGGAGCAAATATCCTCAAGTGGAACATCAGCCTATTCAGAGGCGAAAAAACAACAAAACCTTCACCACTATTGAAGCATCTGCCTAAAATAAGAGGCAACCAACAAGAATCTCCGGCAAAGCCGGATGGATAAAAGAAAAGCCAAAAACAAAGAATCCCCGGAAAAGACCGGATGGCTAAAAGGAAAAGTCGAAACCCAAAGAATCCCCGGCAAAGATCGGATGGCTAAAAAGAAAAGCCAAAAACAAAGAAATTCCCGGTAAAACCGGATGACTAAAAAAGAAAAGATCAATCATTTCCCCATGGAATAGGCGCATGATCAGAGACAATAAGCCGCCAACACATCTCCAAAAAACCGGATGAGGGTTTGTACTCATCAATCAAAAGACTGAATGCCGAAAAAGAGCATCCCAAGAGCCTTATAGAATAGGGTTCTTACCAGGTGGGGGTAGGTACCCACAAGAGCCTTATAGAATAGGGTTCGTACCGGGTGGGGGTAGGTACCCACAAGAGCCTTATAGAATAGGGTTCGTACCAGGTGGGGGTAGGTACCCACAAGAGCCTTATAGAATAGGGTTCGTACCAGGTGGGGGTAGGTACCCACAAGAGCCTTATAGAATAGGGTTCGTACCGGGTGGGGGTAGGTACCCATCAGAGCCTTATAGAATAGGGTTCGTACCAGGTGGGGGTAGGTACCCATAAGAGCCTTATAGAATAGGGTTCGTACCAGGTGGGGGTAGGTACCCACAAGAGCCTTATAGAATAGGGTTCGTACCAAGTGGGGGTAGGTACCCACAAGAGCCTTATAGAATAGGGTTCGTACCAGGTGGGGGTAGGTACCCACCAAAGCCTTATAAAATAAGGTTTATGCCGGATGAGGGTAGGTACTCATCAGAATCTAGCAAAAATGCAGATTCGTACCAGGTGGGGGTAAGTACCCACCAAAGCCTTATAAAATAAGGTTTATACCGGATGAGGGTAGGTACTCATCAGAATCTAGCAAAAATGCAGATTCGTACTAGGTGGGGGTAGGTACCCACCAAAGCCTTATAAAATAGGGTTTATACCGGATGAGGGTAGGTACTCATCAGAATCTAGCAAAAATGCAGATTCGTACCAGGTGGGGGTAGGTACCCACCAAAGCCTTATAAAATAAGGTTTGTACCGGATGAGGGTAGGTACTCATCAAAACTTAGCAGAATGCATCAGGTGGAGTAAAATACTCGCCTGAGCATTATAAAAATGGGTTGCAAATACCTTGCTTCTATTAGAGGATAGTTCAAGTGTTGAGCACCTCGGAAGAAAGTACCCACAAGAGTTTAGCAAAATGCGAACTCATACCGGGTGAGGGTAGGTACTCACCAAAGCCTTGCAAAACAAGGTTTATACCTAGTGGGGGTAGGTACCCACAAGAGTCTAGTGAAATGCAGACTCATACGGGTGAGGGTAAGTACTCACCAGAGCTTTACAAAGTAAGGCTCAAACCAGATAGGGGTTGGTACCTATCAAAAATATTTATCATCCAGAGGATCAGCAAAGAAGCATCTGAAGGATAACCGGGCAAAAGGGTTAACTCCTTCCCCTACCAACTAATCTTGTCGGCATATTAGGCCAACAAATTAGCCAGGCAGGTGAAGGGGGGGCAGCTGTAGACCCCTAATTTTGCCCGGTCTCTCATTAAAGGCTGAGGAGACTTCCTACAACAAGATAAAGCTCACCTGGCATCTCAATAAAGGCCAAGAAGACTTCCTATATGAAGATAAAGCTTCAACGGGCGTCTATCGGCATCAACCGACGTCCGAATAAAGAAAGGAAAGCTTTCCAGGGGTCCTAGAACACAAAGGCTGGCCAAAACAGGTTGACACTGTCGTCCCAAAGTCGAGATGGCCATCCCAAGCTACCCTGGCCATGTGGGACGGGCGTCCCAAGTGAGACTGCCCGTCCCACTCTTTCAGGGGTTGAGCCAAGAGTAAAAAATTCAGTTGGGACGGCCGTCCCAACCCAGACGGCCGTCCCAAATTGTCAGGCTGCGAAAAACTATAAATAGGAGACTCATTTGCCACTGTTTCACATACCAGACAACTCCCAGTACTTGTCTTTTCTCTTCCTACTTCGAATGAACTCTCTGATTGCCTTAATAAGGTAACAATCAGTTAAGGAATTACATTCAGCATTCGATTCTTCTGTAAAAATTTAGTCGAGTCGATCTTATATTCGGAGAGGAGAGTCTTTGTAGAGCGAGGGATTGCCAAAACGCATCCTTACGATTAAAGATTCGCAATACAAAGCTTGCTACGGAGGTTCTGTTCAATTCTCTTCTCTTTTACTGCTTTATTTATTGCTTTATGTATGCAATATAAAATAAAGTCATGTAGATAGCCATTTTTAATATTATGCAATAAAATAGGGTAATCGCGTAATTTCTCGTAATCTTTACTTAAATGAATTAATCCGTCATAGGGAACCCGAAAGGGGCGTTGTGGGGTGCTAACACCTTCCCCACACGTAACTAACTCCCTTACCTAACTCTGGTTATAATGGCCAAGTTTGGTTTTTATTAAAATCAATGCCTTTTTATCCTTTTCCAATGTTTAAGGTCAAAACATTGGTGGCGACTCCAAAAGAACCCCTTTTCGAAAACCTTGCTTTTATTAGAGGATAGTTCAGTTGTTGAGCACCTCGGAAGCAATGAACATAATTTTAACATAAAAATGCGAGTCTAAACCATCTTTTCACGACCGCTCGCATAAACGTTCGAGATGTCCTTAGACGTCGGAACGGACAGCGGCGACAGTCCTTCTAGAACTATGAGTTTAGGAGGAAATCTATATGCACTGGTTATAGTAGATGATTACTCAAGATTTACGTGGACATTATTTTTAAAATTAAAATTTGATACTTTCCATTTGTTTAAGAAATTTGCGAAACAAATTCAAAATGAAAAAGGCTATTTTATCTCTTGTATTCAAAGTGATCATTGTAGACCCCAAATCTTGCCCGGCCTCATAATAAAGACCAGAAGACCTCCTTTTCGAAGATGGAAGAAGCCTAAGAAGCCACTAGGAGAGACTATTAGGCCCCATACTAAGATAGGAGGGATTTTTGGCATAAAAATAAGGATTTTCGCCTTTTAGGGTCGAGACCACCGTCTCAGATTCGACACCGCCGCCTCGCCACTCGCGAAAGGCGAGACCGCCGTCTTGTTTGGCGAGACGGCTGTCTCGCCACTCGTGAAAGGCGAGACCACTGTCTCATTTGGCGAGACGACTGTCTCGCCATTCCTGCAAGGCGAGACGGCCGTCTCGACCTTATCAGATGAGACGGCCCGTCTTGACCTGACAGGCGCGAATCCCTATAAATAGGACCTCCATTCCCCTCATTCCACACAGTTCTCTCACTCTCTCTCTAGTCACATCACTAGATTCTCTCTATAGAATCCCTCCGAAGCATTTCCGGAGTTTCTGAGCGTTTCTAAGAGTGTTTTTTAGCTTTTTGAGAGGTTTCCGACGCTGTGTAGAGTGAAGGGCTGCCGCATAGCACCCTATTTTTTTAAAGAATTAATAGAAAGCTTGCTCCGAAGGTTTCTACTTTCTCCCTTTACCTTTTACCGCTTTAATTTTAATTGTGCAATAGAAATTAGGGCCATGTAGTCATAACGTTAAATTCCGCAAAATAAAGGGTAAAAGCGTATTTTCCGGTTTATTTATCCAAAGTAGCTAGCCTATCATAGGGAACCCGAAAGGGGCGTCGTAAAGGAACTAACACTTCCTTTACGCGTAACTAACTCCCTTACCCAACTCTGGTTCTAATGACCAAAGTTGGTTTTTCGAAAACCAACGCCTTTTAATTCCTTTTCCGATGTTTCCGGTAAAAACGTCGGTGGCGACTCCAAAGAACCCTTCAAAACTAGCTCTTGGATTAGCCCGATTATCGGACAATCCAAGAGCACTCTTTCGAAAACCTCGCCCCTAGGTTCAGCCCGGTTATCGGACAACCTAAAGGCGTTGTAACCACCTATAAAAACGCGAAAATTGGAAAGTCAGAACCATCGCGTCGCTCCGACCGCCTCGTTTTGACGATGGCGACAGATGGCGACTCCACTGGGGAAGCCTAGAGAGTTGATCCCATTTAGTGATGGGCCAGCTTGAAAGTAAATAAACCAAAAAAAAATAACGCTTTTACCCTACCTTGTATTATAACATGTTTTATTGCTTGGCTTTAATAACTGTTGTCTGTTTATACTTACGCAATTGTTTGAAATACAAATTCTACACAAACCCTTGCACACAACAGTTCCCTCTATACCCGGGGGCAAGTGAGAAATCCATAGGGAGTGGGTGGCAGGTACGGTTCGCTGTAGTGATGGCCTTGTGCCCACCAGTGTGATCGGAAACCACCACTCAAGGTGATAACCTTCCTCTTTTGGCACAAAGACTGACTATGGCCTTAGTGCTAAGCATGGTCGGAAGGCTGGAGAGTGGGGACCCTATAATGGGGGCACCTTGGGGGCCTTAGCCTTGGTGAGAACAGTTAAAACCCACCTTTGCCAATGCACTTTTCTGCAGGAAAATCCTACCTCGTTATTAAAACGACTTCTCCCCTATTCACGGATGATTGAATTGTGTGGGCATACGTTTGTTGCATTTGTCTGTTGCATAGCATAAACAAACAACAAAAATCACAAAAAAACATTTTTGCAATAAACGCCCTTATCTCAGACAGTCTGCCTTTTAGCTAGCCTGGTTTCAGGTTCTTTGTAAGCTAAGTAGCCACGCAGTTCCGACAAAAGAGATAAGGGACGCTAAATATTTTTCGCATAAAGCCATATTTTTATCTCGGATAGTCTGCCTTTTAGCTAGTCTGGTTTCAGGTTCTTTGTAAGCTAAGTAGCCACACAGTTCCGACAGAAGAGATAAAAGGCTATAAAATAAAATAAAAATAAAAATCCAATTTTTCTTCCCTCGATTTTAAAACGATAAATGGGACCTTGTTCAAAAATATCCATTCATATAGGTAGTTTATTCTTCAAAAAATACACAAATATCATACAAAACATGATAAACAGAAAATAAACACTCACATTCATCCAATAAGCATCATTTTCATAAAACATGCATTTTGGTTTTAGAAAATGGAGGGGACTAGTAGACAATTGAAGAAGGTGGATATTCCCCGATACCATACTGAGAAGCTGGAACGGCTTTGCGCGGTAATGCCACCAGAGGTCTGCGCCGACTTTGAGAAATCCTATGGACGGATTCTCGACCTACTGAAGATCTGTGTCGACCAAGTGTTCCTCAGGGTATTGATTCACTTTTGGAACTCCAGTCTGCGATGCTTCGAATTCCCGCAGTTTGATATGGTGCCAACCTTAGAGGAGTACGAAATTATGTTAAAATGGCCCAAATCAGCCGGGGTCCATATCCGCCACGGGGCATATACTCCTGCAGCACAAGTCGCTGCCATCATCCAACTGCCTTTCCGGTAGACTACCCTAATAGGAAAAGGGAACGTCCAGGGTTGGAAGGTCTTAATGTTAGAAGACCATCTGTCCGACTTGGCTGAAAGGGCATAATGGGTCGCTTTTAACAAAACCTTGGCCTTAATCATATTTGGGATGATCTTGTTTCCCTTCCACCTCGACACAGTGGATCAAGCCGTCATGGACGCCTTCTTCGCCTGGGACGTGAACTCGAAGAGTCCCTTGCCTGCAATTCTTGCCGACACCTTGCTCTCGGTGGCATTCTGCCGCCAGAAGAAAGGAAAACACTTCGTTGTTGCTCTTCACTGCTCTTCGTGTGGGGCATTACACATTTTTACGCCTCTAGCCACATGGGGATGTTCCCCGACCCTTTGAGGAGCTTCTCCAAAATCCCTCTCCAACGATGCTTAACTTCAGAATGGAGGGACGAGTTGGAACAAAAGGACGCCAACGACTTATCCTGGGTCTGCCCTTGGTTCCGACCTGACCCAATTCTCATCAGATGCGGAGACTATCCGAATGTACCCTTGATAGGACTTAGGGGTTGCATAGCCTACTCACTTAGGGTAGCTATGAGACAACTCATGAGAACCCAAACTACGATTTCTCGAGGGGAACTCGGAGGACTGTGTTTCTTTAGAAACCCATGCACAATCGCCAACTCACTAGCCGTGAAAAAAGCATGGGAGAGACCAGTCTATATGGGAGATAGAGAGCTAGGAAAAGCTCGAGTGGCTGTCTCCGGTGACTATGAGGTGTGGAGAAAAAGAAGAGGGATGTCTCAACCATCCACCCCACTCATTACAAGCACCAACAGTGAAGAGTTGCAAGCTCAAGTCGACGCCTTGACCCAGAGGATAGAAATCATGGGAGCCCAAATGAGGGCCCTTGAAGAGAGAGAGCAAGAATCTATCCTCACCATAGACGGTCTGCAAAGGCAATGCAAGAAAAAGGATCATGAAATAGAGCGCCTCAAGGACCAGTGTGCTGACTCTAATGAGCAAGCTATCCGAGCATCCAAAACTGCCAGAACTAGCTCGGATAGCCAACTTCAAGAAATAACCGCCAGATCAGCACACCTTGAGGCCGAATCAGCAAAACAGGCTTAGATGATCAAGGAATTATCGCGAGAACTCACCAAGACTCGGTTAGAAATACGCCAAGAGCGGGAGGCCAATCGGAGACTCAACAGAAGTCTTACTGAGCTACGCTGTAAGGAAAGAGATGGGCTAGCTCAGTACGACCAAGTACTTCAAGATAAGGACCGAACCATTGCAAAACTCGATGAACTACAAGCCTTGGTCGTCCATCAAGAGGCGAAGATCAAAGAGGCTCAAAAGTACAGTGAAGATATGAGCCAGGCAGTTCAGAAGCAAAGTGAAGCACTTGCTCGCCACGTCCGGGAAGCCGAAAGAGAATAACATAGAGATCAAGACCCACTTATGGGTTTCTTTAGGCTTTTCCGCTTTTGTCAAAAATTGCTTCGTAGTATGGAGTAGGGGAATGTACACCTTCCAAAGGATAAATGAAAATTTTTTTTCCAACAATTGTCTACTTGCATGCATATCATTCATCTGCATAATTTTCGCCGCCGTCAAAAAAGGAGGAGGCGACCGGAGCGACGCGATGGTTTTTTCGACCCTCTTTATTTTCGCGTTTTTTATTGGTGGTTACAACGCCTTTAGGTTGTCCGATAACCGGGCTAACCTAGGGGCGAGGTTTTCGAAAGTATCCCTGGGTTGTCCGATAACCGAGCTAACCCAGGGATTTATTTGATTTGGGTTCTATGGAGTCGCCACCGATATTTTTACCATAAACATCGGAAAAGGGGTTTTAAAAAGGCGTTGGTTTTCGAAAACCAACTTTGGTCATTAGAACCAGAGTTGGGTAAGGGAGTTAGTTACGTGTAAAGGAAGTGTTAGTTCCTTTACGACGCCCCTTTCGGGTTCCCTATGATAGGCCGGCTACTTTGAATAAATAATTAAACTGGAAAAATGCTCTTTTACCCTTTTATTATGCGGAATTTAAGTTTATGACTACATGGCCCTAGCTTCTATTGTGTAATTTAAATGGCAGTAATAAAAATAGAGAGGGAGAATATGCACCTCCAAAGCAAGCTTTTATATTTTAAAAGAGAGGGTGCGTTTTGGCAACCCTTCACTCTACAACTCTCAGAAACTCCGGAAATGCCTCGGAGGGATTCTAAAGGAGATTTAGAACGCTCAGTTTATGCCTAGAGACACTCAGAAACTCCGGAAATGCCTCGGAGGGATTCTTAGAGAGAGAAAGTCTAGAGAGAAGGGAGAGCTACGTTGATTCTGTGTGGAAATGAGGGGGGGAGGACCCCTATTTATAGTTTTCCGCGCCTGACAGGTCGAGACCGTTGTTTCCTCTGACAGGGTCGAGACCGCCGTCTGGAAAGTCCAGACCGCTGTCTCGTTCATGGCAGAGGGTCGAGACCGCCGTCTAGATAATCCAGACCGCCGTCTCGACTGGGCAGGAATCGAGACCGCCGTCTGGGAAACCCAGACCGCCGTCTTAACTTTTGCAGGAATCGAGACCGCCATCTGGGAAACTCAGACCGTCGTCTCGACTTTTGCAGGTGACGAGACCGCTGTCTGGACAATCGAGACGGCGGTCTCGTCCTGGCGTTGAGACGAGACGGCGGTCTGGTCCTTCCAGACGGCGGTCTCGTCCCTTCAGGGCGAGAAACTTTATTTTCGGGTCAAAAAACCTTCCTATCTTAGTACGGGGGCCTAATAGTCTCTCCTAATGACTTGTTAAGCTTCGGCCGTCTTCAAATAGGACGCTTTCTGACTTTATTCTGAGGCGGGGCAAGATTTGGGGTCTACAATAATTAATTTCCCCTCCTTCATTCTTAATAAATAAGATAATAAAAAGGAAGGATTAACTGACACGTCTTCCAAATCAGAAGAATGGAGAGAAAGTCACTCCTAATAAAGCTTTCCCCAACAGTCGACTCGCCACAAGAGGAAAATAAGCCTCGACCGTTGGTCCTCAAGAATAAAGAAGAGGGGGCAAGGACGCCAGTGTGGCTATTTATGCCACGTCCTTTCCCCTACGAATCAAATAAGGTTGTACCGTGGAGATACGAAGAATCTTCACCAATAAAAGAGGATATCACGAACATAGCTGGCATCGGGGGCATGACTAGAAGTGGAAGAATCTACTCCCCCAAGGACTCACAAGAAGATATCCTCAGAAATAAAGGAAAAAATAAAAAACCGAAGAAGAAAAAGAAAATAAAGAATCCAAGGAGGAGACAAAGGAATTACTCCAGTTGATAAGGCAAAGCGAGTATTCCATTATAGACCAGCTCAATCGCACACCTGCAAAGATAACGTTATTATCTCTAATGATGAGCTCGGAACTGCACAGAAACGCCCTGCTGAAGGTCTTAAGCGAAGCACATGTACCTCATACCATATCCCAAGAAAAGGTTGAGAGGATCGTCGGTCACATCATGGCAAGCGATCACCTCACCTTCACAGAGGAAGAACTCCCCCTCGAGGGATCAAACCATAACAAGCCCTTGCACATCTCAATCAAGTGCAAGGAGTACCTCATCGCCAAAGTTCTTGTGGATAACGGGTCGTCCTTGAACGTGATGCCCAAGTGCACACTAGACAAGTTGACTATACAAGGAACCCGTCTGCGCCCAAGTAGCACTATCGTTCGAGCCTTCGACGGATCAAAGCGAGAAGTAGTGGGAGAAGTTAATTTGCCAATTCAAGTCGGACCCACTATCTTCAACGTCGATTTCCACGTAATGGATATTACTCCAGCATATAGTTGCCTCCTCGGCAGGCCTTGGATTCATGACGCTAAGGCAGTACCTTCGACACTCCACCAAAAAGTCAAGTTCATAGTGGGTAACAAATTGGTCACGGTCCAAGCAGAAGATGATATCTTGATCAGTGGACCGTCCACCCAACCTTATGTGGATGCGGCTGAAGAGGCCCTTGAAACATCTTTTCAAGCACTCGAAATTGCCAGTGTAGACTCCAAATCTTGCCCGGTCTCCAAATAAAGAGTAGAAGACCTCCTATTCGAAGATGGACAAAGCCTAACAAGCCACTAGGAGAGACTATTAGGCCCCATACTAGGATAGGAGGGATTTTTCTGTACAAAAAATAAGGTTTCTCGCCTTTTTGGGATGAGACCGCCGTCTCGAAATCGAGACCGCCGTCTCGCCACCTGCGAATGGCGAGACGACGGTCTCGCTTTCCCAGACAGCGGTCTCGCCACCTGCGAAGGACGAGACGGCGGTCTCGTTTGGCGAGACGGCGGTCTCAACCCTGTCAGACGAGAATGGCGGTCTCGACCCTGTCAGACGAGAACGGCGGTCTCGACCTGTCAGGCGCGAAAACCTATAAATAGGGGCTCCCTCCCCTCATTTCCACACACCTCACACAACTTTGCTCTCCCTTCTCTCTAGATCTTCTCTCTAGAATCCCTCCGACGCATTTCCAGAGCTTCTGAGTGCCTTTGTGAGCGTTTTTCGGCGTGTAGAAAAGTTTCCAGCGCTGTGTAGAGTGAATGGCTGCCACAAAGCACCCTCTTTTAAAAGAAATAAAAAGAAAGCTTGCTTCGGTGGTTTAAATTCTCCTTCTCTACTTTTACTGCTTTAATTTTAAATTATGCAATCGATATTAGGGCCATGTAGTCATAAATTTAAATTCCGCAAAATAAAAGGGCAAAAGCGTGTTTTTCCGGTTTATTTATTAACAAAATAGCTGGCCTGTCATAGGGAACCCGAAAGGGGCGTCGTAAAGGAACTAACACTTCCTTTACACGTAACTAACTCCCTTACCCAACTCTGGTTCTAACGACCAAAGTTGGTTTTTCGAAAACCAACGCCTTTTAAACTCCTTTTCCCAAGTTTCCGGTAAAATCATCGGTGGAGACTCCACAGAACCCTTCAAAAATTAGTCCTTGGGTTAGCCCGGTTATCGGACAACCTAAAGGCGTTGTAACCACCCATAAAAAAACGCAAAAATCAAGAGGGTCGAAACCATCGCGTCGCTCTGACCGCCCCTCTCTTTTTGGATGGCGGCAACAGATGGCGACTTCACTGGGGAAGCCTCGAGAGTTGATCCCATTTAGTGATGAACCGGCTTAAAAAAATAAATAAACCAAGAAAATAACGCTTTTGCCCTTAACTTGTATTATAACATGTTTTACGGTTTGGCTTTAATAACTGTTGCTTGTTTATACTTACGCAATTGTGTGAAATATAAACTGTACACAAACCCTTGCACACTACAGTCCCCTCTATACCCGGGGGCAACTGAGAAATCCATAGGGAGTGGGTGGCAGGTACGGTTCGCTGTAGTGAGGGCCTTGAGCCCACCAGTGTGATCAGAAACCACCACTCAAGGTGATAACCTTCCTCTTTTGGCAACAAGACTGACTATGGCCTTAGTGCTAAGCATGGTCGGACGGCTGGAGAGTAGGGACCCTATAATGGGGGCACCTTGAGGGCCTTAGCCTGGTGAGAACAGTTAGAACCAACCCTCGCCAATGCACTTTTCTGCAGGAAAACCCTACCTCGTGATAAAAATAAATTCTCGCCTGTTCGCGGATGACCGAATTGTGTGCGCATATGTTTGTTGCATTTGATTGCATAACATAACCAAACAACAGATAAAACAAATCACAAAAAAACATTTTTTGCAATAAACACCCTTATCTCGGACAGTCTGCCTTTTAGCTAGCCTGGTTTCAGGTTCTTTGTAAGCTAAGTAGCCACGCAGTTCCGACAGAAGAGATAAGGGACGCTAACTATTCTTTCGCATAAAGCCACATTTTTATCTCGGACAGTCTGCCTTTTAGCTAGCCTGATTTCAGGTTCTTTGTAAGCTAAGTAACCACGTAGTTCCGACAGAAGAGATAAAAGGCTATAAAATAATAAATAAACAAAATAATAACAAAATCAAAACGTCTATAAAAATAATGTTGACAAAGTCGTATCATTCATATTGCATCATAAGTGGAAAAACCAAGAGGAAAAAATAAGTGCGTAAGAAAAGTATGCATATGCATCATTTTAATAAATCCCTAAAAAATCGGTCTTAGAGGCGCTTTTTGGGAAAGTTACTGGGCCAAATCCCCTTTGGGTATTTGCAGCTTGATTCTTCACCTTTTTCTCTTCGTTTTGATATGTTGTACGTCCAAATCGGACATCCCAGTCAAAAGTTATCGCACTTTGAACATCTACTGCCCTTTTATACTGTTGCATGCATAAATACATTCATTCTAGGGAGCACGAGATATCCCTAAGACAATGGCGAAAGAGGCCCCGAACACATTTGTGACCTTTGCGACAAGGAAGAGACAAGTGTACTAAGGTGTGATAGTGACCCCCATTATACTTGTCAAGTCTGTGATGGGGAGGAAACCATTCCACCGAGGTGGGTATGATACCCCACAAAGCATAAGCTTTAAGGAGGATACCTAAGCCATTGTCTTAAGGAATATCCATCTCATAAATCATTCAATAAAAATCTTTTTGCATTCTAGAAAGCGGCTGGTATTCTTCATGCCCTCATCCGCATACAAAAAAAACACAAAATCCCAAACACTATCATATATCATGTTAGAAAATAAAACATGATAATGTTTAGGAAAAAAACAAACACCTACATACATGCATCCATCAAACTTCATCCTCATAACATAATAGACAGTCGAAGAAGTGAACATTCCTCAATACCATGAAAAGAGGATTAGGGCATTCGCATGCCATGCACGGGAAGTCAAAAAGAAAATAAGCTTCTCCGCTTTTTATTCAAAAAAAAAAATAAAAAAAATAATAAAAAACTTCGAAACATTGCATTGAAGAATGTACACTGTCTGGATGAAATAAATAAAATTGTTTATTTTCATCATCTCTTCAAACGTCTATTGCATTCATAAATTGCATTCATTATCACTTTAATAAGTTAATAAAAAGAAAGGATTAATTGATGTGCTTCCCACGAATCGGAATAAGATGAAGATCAAACATTTTGTCATCAAGTTTTTTCCAATGGTTGATCCGCCTAAGGAGGATAATAAGCCTCAACCGTTGGTCATCTGAGTAAATAAGGAAAAGGGGGCAAGGATGCCGTTACATTTTGTTCACGCCTCAAATCGAAAAAGTTGTACCATGAAGATACGCAAAAACATCGTCCATCAATGAAGATATCTCCAGCATAGCCGGCATTTGGGGGCAAAATTAGAAATGAAAGAATCTATTCCCCCAAGGAGCTGCAAGATGACGCTCCTACAAATAAAGAAAAAATAAAAAGACCGAAGAAAAACATAATCCAAAGAAGAAATTGAGTAGACTTTGGATTCACGACGCTAAGGCAGTTCTCTCAACGCTCCGCCAAAGAGACAAACTCAGGGTAGGCGACAAGCTAGTCACAGTTTGAGCTAGAGACGACATTCAGATCAGCAAATTGTCTGCCCTACCTTGAATGGATGCGGCGGAGGAGGACCTTTGAAATATCTTTTGCCAATATGAAAAGACTTTCCCAACAATATGAAGGTGACCCACATGATAAGCAAAATGGATGCCCCCCAAACCAAGGGCTCGTTAGAAACTCTCAAGGAATAAGGGAGCACCAGATTTTGAAGACAATCCTTTAAAGCATGGCCTAGGGCATGACCCTACAAAGGATCAAGCTGCACAGAAAAAAGGGAAGTCTCCCCTCCACACCTTGAATCAGATTTTCCCAAATAGAGGGGTTCAAGCGTCCAAAGCGACTTTAGTCATTAGGTGTTCTCCTTCTAATTCTTAGGGTTTGTAAATCCAATGACTATTAGAGATTACTCCTCGGGGCTAGCCCGACCCCCGAGCATTGTAGGACACATATTTCCCTATTAATTACAAAGAATGTCATTCTTATTATCTGCTTCTCTTCCTACTATTCATATCTAAACCTCGTTAATAACCATGTTTAAGCAAACGTTTTCAAAAGTGCATCAAAGTAATCAAAATGCGTCATTGACCAAAATAAAAGTCAAATCCATCATCACTGATTGACTAGAAACACAAAATAAAGTTTTACCTCGTCAATAAAGTCGTGTTTCGCCAATGTTGTGCAAAAAGAAAACAAAAATCAAAAGAAGCCCATAGAAGCTAAAGGTCAAAAAGAGAGGGCAAGATACCCTGTAGGAAACCCACCAAAGGGGGCTACGCAAAAGTTAGGGTAAACCCGTTAAGAAACCTGAACAACCATAAAGGGTAGCCTAGGCAAAAATTAGGGTTACAAAATAAAGTCCGCTAGGTTTCCAAAGCAAGAAAAAAGAAACCTAAACAAAAGTTAGGACAAAACAAAACACAACATCCTAAGCTGAAAACCCAAAGGGCAGATTAGGGAAGTCAATCAGTCATAGCAAGTGCCATACAATAAGACGCCACTCCATAAACAAAACGTTGTTTAAACTAGCCTAAACACTCTAACCAACCTTGGCTAGTCGTGCTTAAAAAAACCATTTTTGTCAAAATAAAACAATTCTAAAACACAAGCCTTTGAATTAAATATCCTCTTCTTTCTCTTCTCTTGACCCTTACTACTACGACATTCTAGTAATTAGTAGGGAAATGTGGAGATAGTAATCAGTAGGAGGATCGACATCCCCAAGGAAAGGGAGGGGCGCACTGACATGGCAAGTCGCTCTACAATTAACACAATCATTCTTCGGTCACGACAAAATCAAAACGGTGAAATCGGTATAGCCTATTCTATCGAAGAAGCACATAACGTCAGAAGCTCATCAGAAGTAAAAGCACATTGGTTAATCCTTTTGAAAAATTAATTGAAATAGTATTATAGGATGCATATCGCAAACATTGCATGCATATGATAGGCTCCTATCTCTCAAAAAAAGAAGAGAAAGAAAAAATGACAATAAAAAGAATAATGCCTGCTAGGAGATTCTTAGGCAAAAGTTAGGGTAGCCTGCTAGACCGAAAACCCGCAATGGGCGGTCTAGGCAAAAGTTAGGGCATTCATAAAAAAGGAAAAAACCTGCTAGGATATCCTAGGCAAAAATTAAGGCAGCCCGCTAGATCGAAAACCCCCAAAAGGGCGGTCTAGGCAAAAGATAGGGCTAAACCAAAAAATGAATAAAAGAGAGGGCCCTTCATCATAATCATAAAAAGTCCAGCAGGAGAATGCTCAGTCACTTTTCCAGATGCATCAATCAAAAAGAATAGATTGCATTTAGGGCATCCACACACAAGTAGTCGCACAAAACGACTTTGTCAATGTAAAAAATGAAAGAAATAAAAATTACTTCAGACAAATAACAACAAAACAAAAAGCATTCATGCATATAAAGAGACTAGCTCAATGTTTGTGATTGAAAGCAGGATCACTGAGACTGAGTCTCCAAATAATGCCCTCAAGAAAACAGAGCAAATCCTCAAACAAGCAACTCAGCAGAATAAGAAGCTTCCAGAAGCCAAAGCTCCAATCATCACCCAATAAAAGTGGGCACAATCATCAGACATCATAAAAGAAAAGCCGACGAAAAGGCTTAGTCATCCCCAAGAGGATCCCTTCCTACTCTGAAGGCAAAACAAAAACACTCCTCATGGCTCAGCATTACCATTACATGAGTCATCGAGCACACTCACCCAAAGTCTCCTCCACACTCCCCAATGGAGAATAAAGGCTTCAAGAGCCCATCATCATCAATAGTCAAAAGAGTCCAAACCATCAAGGGCTCAACAAAAAGAAAGAAGAGAAAAGAAGAGAAAAGAAAACCCTTGCATCCCCAGCGGATGTCCAAAAGAGGCAACAACAGAGAAAGCCGAATAAAAATCCTCATCCTCCAGTCTACAAAAAAGTCTACAAAAAGAAACAGAAATTCTCATCCCCTAGTGGAATAAGAGCTTCACAAGTATAGCTCGCATCAACATCAATCAAGGAGCCAAGACTCCATCCCTAGAAAAGAAAAATCAGATCCCCAGGGAGTCAACTAATTCCCTGGTGGATCACCAAAGAAAGAAAACTTCATCCCTAATGGACCTCCCAAAAAGAAGGAAAAAAGCCAGTGTAATAAAAAGAGACTAAAAAGTAAAAAGGCTTACGCATTATCCCGAAAAAGCCAAATTTCAAATCACGAAAAAAAGAGATAAATCGTGGAAAAAGGCGAAATCAAATGAAAATCCTTGCTCCCTAAGTGGGTCACCTCAGAAAAAGAAAAAATCAAAAAGAAGGAATTGGAAATTCCATTCCTTCAACAGAATAAGAGCACCACAAAAGCCAGCTCGCACCCACATCAATTAAGGAGCCAAGATTCCATTCCCTCAAAGGGGCTACCAAAATCTAACCCTCGGGAAGTCAACCAATTCCCCGGTGGATCAATCAAAAAGAAAGATCATCCCCAGTGAGCCTACTGCAAATGAAAAACTTCAGATTCATCCTTAGAATGTCATTTGCCTACACATAGGCAAGACCTAGCAAGCAAGAGCCAGCATCCCCATAGGGGAATATCAGCCTAGTCAGAGGCAAAACAAATGCAGCCAAAAGTCTTCATTTCCGATGAAGCATCTGCCTACTCAGAGGCATTACTAGAAACTCAATGGAGTATCTGCCTGCTCAGAGGCACCATCAAAATCAACAAATTTTCAAATGGATATCCGCCTACTCAAGAGGTGTCACCAAGATCAGCAAATCCCTAGAGGATTTCTGCCTACCTAAGAGGTACTCATCAAAAATTCCCGACAACCAGCAAAGTCGGATGACCACTACCAAAAGATAAAAATCAAAGAATCCCCAGCAACCAACAAACTGGACGAACACCAACAAAATCCCCGACACAGATCGGATGACAATTCCCAGAAAAGACAAATCAAGACAAGAGAACGCATCTCAGCACCAGGCGCATGAGCTAGAGCAGTAAGCCGCCACCATCGCCAAAGGGTCAGCCACCGCAAGAAGGGGCATCCAGAGGCACATAACCAGACGAGGGTTCATACTCGTCAGCCAAGGGGTCAGCTACCGCGTCAAAGGAGCATCCCAAGGTTTCACATCGGCGCATGAGCTAGAGCAGTAAGCCGCCACCATCGCCAAAGGGTCAGCCACCGCAAGAAGGGGCATCCAGAGGCACATAACCAGACGAGGGTTCATACTCGTCAGCCAAGGGGTCAGCTGCCGCGTCAAAGCAGCATCCCAAGGTTTCACATCGGCGCATGAGCTAGAGCAGTAAGCCGCCACCACGGCCAAAGGATCAGCTACCGCAAGATGGAGCATCCGGAGGCTTAACACCAGATGTGGGTGTGTACTCATTAGGCCCTACAAAAGGGGGCTTACCAGACGGGCGTTCATACTCGTCAAACACCAGATGGGGGTGTATACTCATCGGGCCTTACAAAAGGGGGCTTACCGGATGGGGGTTCATACTCGTCAAACCAGATGGGGGTTCATACTCATCAGCCGAAGGGGTCAGCTACCGTCAGAAGGAGCATCCCGGAAGCGCACAGCATTTCCCCAGAGGATCGTCCGCCGCAAAGACGGAGCATCTGAAGGGTAACCGGGCAAGAGGGTAAACTCCTTTACCCTCCAGTCGATCACCTTGGCACAAAAGGCCAGCAGTCGACTGGTCGGGTAAAGGGGGGGTAGCTGTAGACCCCAAATTATGCCCGGTCTCCAAATAAAGAGTAGAAGACCTCCTATTCGAAGATGGAGAAAGCCTAACAAGCCACTGGGAGAGACTATTAGGCCCCATACTAGGATAGGAGGGATTTTTCTGTGCAAAAAATAAGGTTTCTCGCCTTTTTGGGACGAGATTGCCGTCTCAAAATCGAGACCGCTGTCTCGCCTCATGTAAATGGCGAGAGGGCGGTCTCGCTTTCCCAAACGGCGGTCTCGCCACCTGCGAAGGACGAGATGGCGGTCTCGTTTGGCGAGACGGCGGTCTCGACCCTGTCAGACGAGAACGGCGGTCTCGACCTGTCAGGCGCGAAAACCTATAAATAGGGGCTCCCTCCCCTCATTTCCACATACCTCACATAGCTTTGCTCTCCCTTCTCTCTAGATCTTCTCTCTAGAATCCCTCCGATGCATTTCCGGAGCTTCTGAGTGCCTTTGTGAGCGTTTTTTGGCGTCTAGAAAAGTTTCCAGCGCTGTGTAGAGTGAAGGGCTGCCACAAAGCACCCTCTTTTAAAAGAAATAAAAAGAAAGCTTGCTTCGGAGGTTTAAATTCTCCTTCTCTACTTTTACCGCTTTAATTTTAAATTATGCAATAGATATTAGGGCCATGTAGTCATAAATTTAAATTCCGCAAAATAAAAGGGCAAAAGAGTGTTTTTCCGGTTTATTTATTAACAAAATAGCTGGCCTGTCATAGGGAATCCGAAAGGGGCGCCGTAAAGGAACTAACACTTCCTTTACATGTAACTAACTCCCTTACCCAACTCTGGTTCTAACGACCAAAGTTGGTTTTTCGAAAACCAACACCTTTTAAACTCCTTTTCCGATGTTTCCGGTAAAAACATCGGTGGCGACTCCACAGAACCCTTTAAAAATTAGTCCTTGGGTTAGCCCGGTTATCGGACAACCCAAGGACGACCTTTCGAAAACCTCGCCCCTTGGTTAGCCCAGTTATCGGACAACCTAAAGGCGTTGTAACCACCCATAAAAAAATGCGAAATTCAAGAGGGTCGAAACCATCGCGTCGCTCCGACCGCCCCTCTCTTTTTGGACGGCGGCGACAGTCAGCATAGAGCGACTTCCCAAAAACAAGAAGGTAGCCCGCATGATGTTGAAGCACGGTTACCATCCTGGCCAAGGACTGGGGGCAGATTCCCAAGGCATGAGGGAACCTCCAGAATTCAAAGACAATCCTTTCAAGCATGGCCTAAGATATGACCCTACTAAGGGCCGAGCGGAAAAAGGAAAAGGGAAGTCTCCCCTCCGCACACTCAAGCAAGTTTTCCGAAGTGGAGGGGTGCAAACGTCAAGAGCTACCCTAGTCATTAGGAAATCTTTTTCTTTATTTAAGGGATGTAAACCCCATGATTGTTAGAGATTATCCCCCGGGGCTAGCCCGACCGCCGGGCATTTTAGGGCACATATTCCCTTATTAATTAATAAAGAATATTTCTTACTATCTGTTTCTCTTCTTGCTATCTCTGACTAGACCCCACAATAACCGTGTCTAAGTAAAGAAAAAAGAAGAATAAAAAGCGCGACCAAATAACCAAAATTCGCCATTGCTATTACAATCAAGCTAGTTGATTAGAAGCACCAAATAAAGGCTTTACCTCACCATAAAGAAAGTCATGTTTCGCCAATATTGTGAACAAAAAATAAATACACAAAAAAAAGGGGGCCCATAGAAGCCAAAGGCCAAAGAAAAGGGCAAAATACCCGGTAGGAAACCCACTAAGGGGGCTACGCAAAAGATAGGGTCAACCCGGTAGGACACCCGAACAAAAATAAAGGGTAGCCTAGACAAAAGTTAGGGTTACAAAATAAGGTCCGCTAGGATTCCCCCCCCCCAAAAAAAAAAAAAAAAAAAAAAAACAAAAAACACAAACAAAGAGAAGGAACTTAGACAAAAGTTAGGGCCAAAACACAATATCCTAGTTTGAAAACCCGAAGGGCGATCTAGGGAAATCAACTAGCCATAAAAAGCAATGGAAATAAAACTAAGGAGCAAGTACAAAAAAAAAAAGAGGGAAAAACGTTTGCTTAGACAAAACCTAAACACCTAAGCCCAACCCTACCCAGCCATGCTTACAAAAACCACTTTCTAAGTGAAGATCAACCTTCTAAAACACAAACCATTGAGTTTGCCTCTTTACTTCTTTTCTCTTGACCTTCACAACAATATTCTAATAATTAATTTGGGAATATGGAGGCATATAGTCAACAAGAGGATTGAAATCCCTAGAGTGAAGAAAGAAGGACACTACATGGCAAAGAGTGCTCTACAAAAGAAAAAGAAAAGAAAAAAAAAACAGTTATCCTTCGGTCACAAGAAGTCTGGCAGGGTACAGCCAAGCACAAGAACGCAGATCAGAGGGCTTTCGACGCTACAAGACACGCCTGTGAAATCCTTCTTAAAAACTAATTGAAATAGGCATTATAGGACATCAAACATGAAAACATTACATGCATAAAAAATATTTTTGAACCAGGTCCTATTTTATTAAAAAAAAAAACCTTTTAATTCGAGACGGTTGTCCGGAATTTCTAGACCGCCGTCTCGGTTCCCAGAAATACGAGACCGCCGTCTCGACCAGTGAGACCGTCGTCTCGACTTAGGCGAAAATAGACCGTCGTCCCGCTTGGCGAGATGGCCGTCTCGCTTAGACCCAAAGTCGAGACCGCCGTCTTGATTTCCCAGACGGCGGTCCTGAATCGAATTTTTCCCCTATATATAGGGGAGGCGTGTGGAGGATCCCTCACAACTCCTCTGCACCCCAGAACTTCCAACTCTCAGATCTCTCACTTCAGAGCACTTTCTGGCCAAAATGTTCGATAGAAGTCAATCCAGGAAAAGAAGAGGCACTACCGGCGCTAGCAGTTCCTCGGCACCAGCTCCCCAGGATCCTACTCAGCTCTCGCCACAACACCAAGCCCGCCTCGAACAAATTCGAGGTTATACGTGGCACCCCATGCTCAGACTTGATTTCAGCATCCTCGCCGAGTTCGGGTGGGAGGACGATGTTCGGGCCCACATAGATAGCATTGGGTGGGGCTTCCTGCTGCAACCTCCACCTACCCACGTGTACCCTCAAGCGGTACTAGATTTCCTGGCCTCCATCTCCTATGTCGAGGCTCACTCTATGGTCTCGGGCCTGCCACCTACCAAGATGGTGAACTACTTTATGGGTGGGACATACCGGACTACCACCCTCGACGAATTCAATGTGAGCATTGGGTTCGTCCGGCCCGAGGATGTGCTAACCCGGGAATACCAGGAGGCCATCCGCAGCCGCCCCACCAACCTCACCGCCGCTGAAATGTGGGAGGAACTCACCAGGTCACCCACGCTGCCCATGTTGATGAAGGGGTCAGCACTCCCCCCAGCCCTCCGCATTTGCCACAAGCTGCTGGCTGGGACTGTCCACGGGAGGAAGGAAAGTCGGGGTAAGGTAACCCTCCCAGACCTCTTCATACTTTACTGCATGAGCCAAAGGCGACGCTGTAACCCTGGCTATTTCTTCCTGAGGGCCCTTAAGGACTTCGGGAGCAGACCAATGGGAGTCGTCCTCGTGGCTCCTCTTATCACCCCCCTGGCAGAGAAATGGGGGTGCGCTGGCCGGGAAGAGCTGGCCTCCAACCTGCGACCCGAATCCATCAATGGGTCGGTTCTGGTCAGCATGGGGATGCTGATACGCCGCGGGACTCAGTTGGCCCTTCATCCCTCGTTGGACCTCCAGGACATCGTGGCAATGCACGATCTCCCAATGCCTCCCGACTTCCAGCAGCCACATCAGCACCAACAACCACCGCAATACACAGATGACTTTGCTGGCGTAAACCGCAACATCCACGATCTGCGCCAACAATTCGATCAAATGTCTGTGCGGCAAGAAGCCTTCGACACCCAGCTGGAGACGTTGTACCAATATCAGCAGGGAATGCGGCAGGAATGGACAACATTCCAGCAAGAATACCATGACGAAGCCCAGGAGCAAGCAGAATTCCGGGAACACATGTACCAGCAATTCCCTCATCGTGGATCGTCTCCAGAAGATAGCCCTTAGGGATAGTGCTCGAAATGGCTGTAATAAAATTTTCCCTTATGAATAAAATTTTTATTTCATGCATCTCATTGCCAACTTTTTTTCAAAAGTTAGCGTAACAAAAAATAAAGAGCAAAAAGACGTACGCTCAAGAAAAAAAGCCAAAATCCTAAATCGCGAGAAAAAAGAGATAAAACCGCGAGAAAAAGGCGGGATTAAGACAAGTCATCACCTTGACCAACAGAATTCGACAAATAAAAAATAAAGACTGCCCGTCCAGCCAGCAAGAGTCGGGTGATCATCACCACCAAGAAAATCAAAAAACAAAAAATCCCCAGCAACTAACAAGGCTGGAAGAACACCAAGAAAACCCCCCGCATAGACCGGATGACAATTCCCAGAAAAGACAAACAAAAGCAAGCACGTCTCAACGATCGGCGCATGAGCTAGAGCAGTAAGCCGCCACCACAGCCGAAGGATCAGCTACCGCAAGAAGGAGCATCCGAAGGCATAACACCAGATGGGGGTTGTCGCCGTCGTCCGTTCCGACGTCCCGAGGACGTCTCGAACGTTTATGCGAGCGGTCGCGAAAAGATGGTTGAGACTCGCGTTTTTTGTTAAAATTATGTTCATTGCTTCCGAGGTGCTCAACACTGAACTATCCTCTAAAAGAAGCAAGGTTTTTGAAAAGGGTTCTTTTGGAGTCGCCACCAATGTTTTGACCGGAAACATTGGAAAAGGAAAAAAGGCGTTGATTTTAATAAAAACCAACTTGGCCATTATAACCAGAGTTGGGTAAGGGAGTTAGTTACGTGTGGGGAAGGTGTTAGCACCCCACAACGCCCCTTTCGGGTTCCCTATGACGGATTAATTCATTAAGTGAAGATTATGAGAAATTACGCAGTTACCCTTATTTTATTGATACAGTATTAAATATGGCTATTTACATGATTTATCTATATTGCATACAGAAAGCAATAAATAAAGCAATAAAGAAGAAGAGACTTGAGAAAAAAACCTCCGTAGCAAGCTTTATATTATGATTTCGTTACAAGGAGGACGCGTTTCGGCAGTCCTTCGCTCTACAATTGCTCTCCTCTCGTTTACCCTAATCGACTCGACTAAAACTTTACTGAAGAATCGAATGCCGGAATACAAATTCCTTAACTGATTGTTACCTAAAAAAAGGCAATCAGAGAGATCATTCGAGAGAGGGAGAGAAGAAGACAAGTCTCAGAGTTGTCTGGTGTGTGGAATGAGACAAATGAGGCTCCTATTTATAGCATTTTTCGCCCTGGAACTTTGGGATGGCCGTCTGGGTTGGGACGGCCGTCCCAAACGTGCTTTCTACGTTGTGCCAATCTAGGACGGCCAGTCTGGGTTGGGATGGCCGTCCCAAATGCAAATTTGTTCACGTTGGGACCCCCTGGTGTTTGGGACGGCCGTCCCACATTTGGGACGCGCGTCCCACTTGCTTAATTTCAGTTGGGACGGCCGTCCCAACTCTGGGACGGTGGTCTCGACCTGTTTTGGCCTACTCTTGCGTTTTGGGACCCCCGGGAAGCTTTCCTTGCCGTTTTTGGACGTGGATTGGTGCCGATATATGTCCGTTGAAGCTTTATCTTCGTGTAGGAAGTCTTCTTGGCCTTCATTTGAAATGTCGGGCGAGCTTTATCTCTGTATAGGAAGTCTCCTTTGTCCTTTATCGTGCAGACGAGCGATCTCTGTGTTTGTTGCGGGAGGTTTCCTCGGTTTTGGGAAGCCGGATGAACTCCATCTTCGGGCGAAGTTCCTCTAGCTTTTATTTTGAGAGGCCGGGCAAAATTAGGGGTCTACAGCTGCCCCCCCTTCACCTGCCTAACTAATTCGTTGGTTTTAATATGCCGACAAAATTAGTTGGTAGGGGAAGGAGTTAACCCTTTTGCCCGACTATCCTTCGGATGCTCGCTCCTTGCCGATCCTCCGGATGATAAATATTTTGATAGGTACTAACCCCTATCCGGTTTGAGCCTTCTTTTCTAAGGCTCGGTGAGTACTTACCCTCACCGGGTATAAGTCTGTATTTTTACTAGACTTTTGTGGGTACCTACCCCCACTAGGTATGAACCTTGTTCTGCAATGGTTTTGGTGAGTACCTACCCTCACCTGGTATGAGTTTACGTTTTGCTTAAACTCTTATGGGTACTTACTTCCGAGGTGCTCAACACCGAACTATCCTCTAATAGAAGCAAGGTCTTTGCACCCGTTTTTTGCAATGCTCTCGGTGAGTATTTTTACTCCACCTGATGCATTTTTGCTAGGTTTTTTTTGATAAGCCTCGTTCTGCAAAGCTTAGGTGAGTACGCACCTCACCCGGTGTGAATGATAAGCCTCATTCTGCAAGG
This sequence comes from Sphenostylis stenocarpa, assembly GCA_963425845.1. Classification (NCBI taxonomy): domain Eukaryota; kingdom Viridiplantae; phylum Streptophyta; class Magnoliopsida; order Fabales; family Fabaceae; genus Sphenostylis; species Sphenostylis stenocarpa. The sequence continues at coordinate 71,159,666 of OY731400.1, forward strand.
CTTAGGTTAGTATGCACCCCCACCCGGTGTGATTGATAAGCCTCCTTCTGCAAGGCTTAGGTGAGTATGCACCCCCACCCGATGTGAATGATAAGCCTCGTTCTGCAAGGCTTAGGTGAGTACGCACCCCCACCCGGTGTGAATGATAAGCCTTGTTCTGCAAGGCTTAGGTGAGTACGCACCCCCACCCGGTGTGAATGATAAGCCTCTTTCTGCAAGGCTTAGGTGAGTACGCACCCCCACCCGGTGTGAGTGATAAGCCTCGTTCTGCAAGGCTTAGGTGAGTACGCACCCCCATCCGGTGTGAATGATAAGCCTCGTTCTGCAAGGCTTAGGTGAGTACGCACCCCCACACGGTGTGAATGATAAGCCTCGTTCTGCAAGGCTTAGGTGAGTACGCACCCCCACCCGGTGTGAATGATAAGCCTCATTCTGCAAGGCTTAGGTGAGTACGCACCCCCACCCGGTGTGAATGATAAGCCTCGTTCTGCAAGACTTAGGTGAGTACGCACCCCCACCCGGTGTGAATGATAAGCCTCGTTCTGCAAGGCTTTCAGGATGAATTTTTTTGTAGTCAATCCTATGATCATCTGTTTTTGGAGATGAGTTGACGACTTACTGTTTTTTACCATGCGTCTCTGGGGAGTAATTGATTTTTCTTTTTGACTTTTCTGTTTTAGTCATCTGGTTTTACCAGGGATTTCTGTATTTTGGCTTTTCTTGTTTAGCCATCCGGCTTTTGCCGGGGATTCTTTGTTTTTGACTTTCAGCCATCCGGTCTTGGTCGGTGATTCTTGATTTTTGGCTTTTTTGTTTAGCCATCCGGCTTTGTCGGGGATTCTTTGTTTTGGCTTTTTCTTTTAGCCATCCGGTTTTTGCCGGGGATTTCATTGTTTTGGCTTTTTCTTTTAGCCATCCGGTCTTGACCGGGGATTCTTTGATTTTGGCTTTTTTGTTTAGCCATCCGGCTTTGCCGGGGATTCTTTGTTGGTTGCCTCTTGTTTAGGTAGGAATCCTCTAGGGATTTTGATTTCTATTAGTTGCGCCTCTTGATTAGGCGGAAATCCACTTGGTGAGATTTTTGTTTGGTTGCGCCTCTTGATCAGGCGGAAATCCTCTGGGGATTTGAGCTTTTTGTTGATTGTGCCTTTTGTTTAGGCAAGAACCCACTTGGGGATGTGATTTCTATTTGGTTGTGCCTCTTGATTTAGGCATATGCTTCAATAGTGGTGAAGACTTAGGTTTTGGTTTGCCTCTTGCATAGGTTGATTTCCCGTTTTTTGGGGATATTGGCTTTCTGCTTGCCTGTTGGAAGTGAAGACTTTGCTTTTCACTGGGGATATCTATATTTGGGAATTTATACGCGATTCCCTGAGGATATGAATTTGTAGTTTTGCCTTCATTTGGTAGGTTCGCTGGGGATTTTCTTTTTGGTGATCTGCTGGGGAATTGATTTCATTCTGAAGATCTTATTTTGGATTGCCCCCAAGGGAGGAATGGAGTTTTTGACCATTTATTGGATGCTTGTTGTTTGAGCGATCCTGGGGAATTTCTTGGCTTCTTGGGGATTCCCCCCCTTTTTTTTTTTTTTTTTGATTCGGAGTCCTGGCTCCTGGCTTGCTGAAGCGCTTTATTGAGAGAGGTGAAGATATTTTCTTCTTTTTTCTCTTTTTGGAGATTTTTCTTGTTGTGCTCTACTTGGAGACATTTATTTGGCCTTTTTCTGTAGTGGCCTCTGTTGGGGATGGAAAAGTTTTTTCTTTTTATTGTCCCCAGGTTATGTGGAGGACTTGACTCCATATTTTCTTTGATTGATGGACTCTTGTGTAGTCCTTATTCTCTTTTGGGGAAAGAAGCGGAGATCTTTGATGCTTTTGCTTGATGACTCATGTGGTGATGAAGCTGAGTCGTGTGGTAATCTTTGTTTTTCCTTTGGAGTAGGCAAGAATCCTCTTGGGGATGATCGAGCCTTTCCATTGGCTTTTCTACGTTGATGACTTCCTTTTTCTTGGATGGAAGGATGCTGATTGCAGCTCTAAATGACTATGTTTGATGACTCATGTGGTGGTGCTGAGTCAGGGAGTATTTTTCTGCCTTTGAATAGGCAAGGATCCTCTTGAGGATGATCAAGCCTTTTCCATTGGCTTTTCTTCTCCTTCTTTTATTGGTGTAGAAGGTTGATGACTTCTTTTTCCTTGGATGGAAGGATAGTGGTCGGATCTTTAAATGACTATGGTTTGATGACTCATGTGATGATGATGCTGAGTCATGGAGTATTTATTTTTCTGCCTTTGAAAAGGCAAAGATCTTCTTTGGGGATTTTCAAGCCTTTCTGTTGGCTTTTTTGTTTTGATGTACCTTCTTTTATTGGTATAGAAGGTTGATGGTTGGAGCTAGTTTCCTTGAAGCTCCTTATTTTGCTGAAGATAATTTTGATTTTGCCTTTTTCTATCACGATTTAATTTTATCGCGAATTTTTGAAATCTGGCTTTTTAGTATATCATGTGTGCCTTTTATTTTATAGTTTTTGTACACATGGGCTTTTGAAAATGTGAAACAGAAATAACTACTTTTATTTATTACTGTTTTTTGTTGGATACATTTCATGCATATTCGAAATACTAGAAAGCTATAAAAATAAATCCTAATCGTCTGCCTCTGGGCTGGAATGGGCAGATGGTGCTGGCGAAGGGAAGCGGCGGAGTAGGCGGTGCTGGAATCTCGCCTGAGTCTGGACCAGGCTCTCTATCTGGCGGTCCGTCCTGTCTTGCCTGACAGTCACTTGGCTAAACTGTTGGCGTATAAACTGGAACTCTCCTTCCATATAGGCGTGCTCCTCGTCTAAGCGTCGATACAAGCCGGAGAAGTCCGGATCGCGTGATTGCTGCTGGGACTCTGAAGTAGTGGGGATGTCTTGCGGCGTACCGAAGTCGCGCATATCCCATGAAATCGAGATGATAGGGTTTAAGATGAACCCTGTTCCTTCTCTGCTGAGGATATTCATGTGCGTCAGCACTCCTCCGTTGATAGGCTCTGGTTGAAGTTCAGCTGGGATATCTTCCCCATCAGTGCATCCCCAATACTCAGCCAAAGGGGTAAGGAGAGGAGCCACCATGATAGCTCCGGTTGGTCCCCGAGTACCGCATTCCTTTATGGCCTTCAAGAATGCGTATCCCGGGTTGCATCGGTGTCCCTGATGCATGCAGTAGACTATAAAAAGATCAGCCAGCGTGACCTTTCCCTGGCTTTCCTTCCTGCTGTGAATGGTCCCAGCGAGCAATTTGTGGCAAATGCGAAGAGGGGGATTGAAGGCTGCACCCTTCAGATTAGATGGGAGATTGATAGCTCCAGTAATCTCCTTCCACATACTGGTGGTGGTGTGAACGGTAGGTTTCTCCAGATATGCGGACCGATATTCCGGTGTTCTTGTATCGGCTCGTTGGCAGAAACCCATGATGATGTTGAAGTCATCCAGGGCAGTGGTCCGGTAGGCTCCATCCATCCAGTAGGAGACAACTTGTGTTGGTGGCACTCTAGGAATTGCAGATGGCATTTCCATCATGTTGACAGAGGTGAGAAACTCCATTGTAGTGGTGCGATGGATCCGAGTGGGCGGTTCGCGGAGTAGGAAGTCCCATCCTATGTTGTGGATGAACTTCCTAACGTCTTGCTCCCAGCCGAATGTAGCAAGGATCTCAAAATCTAACCGCAGAGATAGTGTACCAGGCCAATTGTTGGATATTTGCCAGTCGTTGTTGATGCGCTTCTGCCATCATCATGCTAGTGACAGGAGTTCTCCTAGCAGCAGTCCTGGTGCGTTTTCTTCTGGACGAGGCTTCTCCGTGTTCCATTGTGAGCTCTATTCTCTTAGAAATGCTAAAAATGTATGGAGGAGGAGGAAAAGCAAGATAGGAAGCTTGGAATGAGGTGCCAAAGCTCAATTCCCGCACCTCTCATATATAGCCGCGCAGGGGAGTTTGGGACGACCGTCTGGGTTGGGACGGCCATCTCAAATGGCAAAATTGGTCATGGCTCAGCCCCCACCTGAGACGTACGTCTCAAACAATAAATGGCATTTGGGACGACCGTCTGGACATTGGGACGGCCGTCCCAAGCTTCTTATGCTGGTTTTTTTTAAGTTTTTAATGAGAAAGAAGATGGGACTCCATTCATTGATGTTTTAATGCATGTAATGTTTTATGAAATGCATCCTATGATCTATTTTAGTTAATATTTCGAAAGTTTTAACTGATGTGCTTTGACTTCGGGTGCGTTCTTGGTGTTGTACCTTAACGTCATCTTGTTTCTTGGATAACAAGCTTAGCTATATTGATTTGCCATCTTGGAATTTTCTTTGCTATGGCCGAAGAGCAATCTTCTGTTTGTAGGGCAACTGCCATATCAATGCCTTTCTTCCTTTCCTTAGGGATTTCAACCTTCCTATTGATCACTATGTTACCACATTCCCCTTTATTACTTGAATGCTTTATAGTGAAATGGTCAAGAGAAGAGAAAGAAAAAGATTTGTATCAAAGGCTTGTGTTTTAGAGGGATATTTTTGTATGAAAGGTCTTTTGTAAGAATGGCTAGCCCAGGTTGGTCAGTGTTTAGGCTAGTTTAGACAAAACGTTTTGCTCTTATAACGAGGCGTCGTTGCTTATTGTTATATGGCGCCTTTTTGCGATTGATTAACTTCCCTAGGCTGCCCTTTCGGGTTTTCAGTCTAGGATGATGTGCTTATGTCCTAACTTTTGTCTAGGTTTCCCTCTTTTGTATTTATTTTTAAGGCATACCTAGCGGACTTTTTATAACCCTAACTTTTGCCCAGGTTACCCTTTATTATTGTTCGGGTCTCCTGCCGGGTTTACCCTAACTTTTGCGCAGCCCCCTTTGTGGGTTTCCTGCTGGGTATTTTGCCCTTTTATTTTCTTGTCTCGGTCTTTGACCTTGGCGGGCTTTCCTTTTTTGTATGCGTATATATTTTTTGTACAACATTGTCGAAACTTGATTTTATCAAGATAAATTTTAGTTGTGTTTCTAATTAATCAATCATTTTTTACTTTACTTTGCGGCGCTTTAATTATTCAGACGCATTTGGAACAAAACGCTTTATCTAAACCTTGTTTATTAAAATGGGGTATAGATACATTTAGTAAGAAAAGAAGCAGATAGTAAGAATAGCATTCTTTTGTAATTTCAGGGAAATGTGTGCCCTAAAGATGCTCGGGGGACGGGCATACCCCGAGGAGTGATCTCTAATAGTCACTAGGTTTACATCCTTTAGAATCAGAAGAAGGACACCTAATGACTAACGCTACCCTTTGCGCTAATACCCCTCCTTTTCGGAATATCATCTTCGAGGGGTAAGATTTCCCTATTTTCCATATGGCTTGATCTTTTGTAGGGTCATACCCTAATCCATACTTTAGCGGGTTGTCCTTGAAATCTGGTGGCTCTCTTATGCCTTGAGCGTTCTTTCCGAGCCCCTGTCCTGTGCAATATCCATATCTTTTCATCATATGGGCCACCTTCATATTACTAGGGAGTCTTTCTATATTGACAATTTCGAGTGCTTGAAAAGATGTTTCAAGAGCCTCTTCAGCTGCTTCCACATATGGTTGGACAGACGGTTTGCTTATTAGAAAGTCTTCTTCAGCTTGAACTGTGACGAGTTTATCATTTGTCACAAACTTGACTTTCTGGTGGAGCGTCGAAGGTATTGCCTTAGCGCTATGAATCCAAGGTCTACCAAGGAGACAACTATATGCCGGTGTGATATCCATCACGTGGAAGTCTATATTGAAGATAGTAGGGCCGATTTGGATTGGTAGACTAATCTCTCCTACTACTTCACGTCTTGATCCGTCGAAGGCTCGAACAACTGTATTACTCGGGCGCATGTGGGTTCCTTGCACTGTTATCTTGTCGAGTGTGCTTTTAGGCATGACGTTTAAGGATGACCCATTATCCACAAGAACTTTGGAAATGAGATATTCTTTGCATTTGATAGAGATATGCAACGGCTTATTATGATTTGACCCTTCCAAAGGGAATTCTTCATTGGTGAAGGTAAGATGATTATTGGCTGTAATATTACCAATAATTCCTTCAAACTTGTCTTGGGATATTGCATGCGGAACGAATGATTCATTCAAAACCTTTAACAATGCGTTTCGATGCTATTCCGAACTCATGATGAGGGATAACAAAGTTATCTTTGCTGGAGTACGATTGAGTTGATCGATGATGGAGTACTCACTTTGTCTTATGTACTGGAGTAACTCATCTGTCTCCTCCTTGGATTCCTTTTCTTCTTCGGCTTTATTTTTCATTTTATCTTTAGGAATATTATCTTGTAATTCCTTGGGGGAATATATTCTTCCACTTCTTGTCATGCCCCCAATACCGGCTATGTTGGAGATATCTTGATTGACTGACGATTCTTCTGAGTATCTCCAAGGTACAACTTTATTTGATTCATAAGGGAAAGGACGCGGTACGAATAAGCGTAAAGGTGTTATTGCTTCTTCCCTTTTAGTGTTTGGAATGATTAACGGTGCTTGTTTGTTATTATCTTCAAGTTTATTGACCGTCGTAGAGATTTTGATGACGAAAGGCTTCTTTTCCATTTTTCTGATTTGTGGAAAGCACATTAGTTAATCCTTTCTTTTTATTATCTTTATTATTAACATGAGGAGGGATGTATGAATATATGCAATTTATGAATGTAATAGACAATTTAAGGAAAAAATCCTTTTATTAGAAAGTGTAAATCCTTCTATACAATACTTTGAAGCAAATGTTGAGAAAAACGAAAAAGCTTGAAGAATCCTATAGGTAAATTAGGCTTTCTTCGTAATTCGTCTTCAGCTGTTATCACGTGATTTCTGAGCATCTTGATTTGCTCAGATACCGCCTGGCTCATATCTTCATTATATCGACGAGCCTCTTTTATTTTTTCTTCCTGGTGAACGATCAAGGCATGCTGTTGATCAGACCTCTCTATTGCTTGGTCTTTTTCACGAAGTAGTTGACCATACTGAGCTAATCCATCCTTTTCTTTTTCATGTAGCTCTTCTAGGTCTTCTCTGTATTTTTCAGCGGTTTCCCACCACTTTTGTGCTTCTGACCGAGTTTCTTCTAGGTCATCTTGTATTAGCTTGATCGTTCTTGCCTGTTCTGCAAGCGTGCTCTCAAGATGTGTTATTTCGTCATTCATGTCCCGGAACAGACTATCTTGCTCAAGCCTTGGAATCTTCAATGCTTGTTTAGTCTCTTCCTGATAGTCAGCACAATCATTCTTAAGACGCTCTATTTCATGGTCCTTCTTTCCGCATTGCCTTTTTAGACCATCTATTATAAGGGTTGATTCTTGTTCTTTTTCTTCAAAAGCCCTCAGCTGAGCTTCCATGACTTCAACCCTCTTGTTTAAGGCATTAACCTGCAATTGTAGCTCTTCACCGACTAACGTTGTAGTGAATGCAGCAGATGGTTGGGGTATCCCTCTATTTTTCCTCCATTCTTCATATTCATGGGATGCAGATACCTGAACCTTTCTGAGTTCTTTATCTCCCATGTAGATTGGTCTTTCCCATGCTTTCCGGACAACAGATACTTCTTTAAAGCTATGGGAATAATGGCATAGACTCAGCCCTCTGAGCTCTTCTTGAGTTGGCGCGTTCTGGGTTCTCATAAGTTGTCTCATAGCCATCTTAGGAGAGTAGGCTATGCAACCCCTGAGGCCTAGTAGTGGTATGCTCAGGTAATCTCCACATCGTACAAGAATATAACCGGGTCGGAACCAAGGGCAAACCCATGATACGTGCTCTATGTTCCAGCTTTCTAACTCGGTTTTCCATTCTAGCACTTGACGATGCTGAAGAGGGATTTTTGAAAAATTCCTTAAAGGATAAGGAAATATGCCCATATGGCTTGATGCGTAGAAATGAGTAATACCCCACACGTATAGTAGTGAAGTGCAGCATCTAAGTGTTTTTCCCTATTTCTGTCGACAGAATTCTACTGAAAGCAGGGTGTCAGCAAGGATTGCAGGTATAGGACTCTTCGAGTATACATCCCAGGCAAAGAATGCGTCCATTGCAGCATGATCCACGATGTTCACATGGAATGGGAACAATATGATTCTGAACATTGCTAATGCTAGAGTTTTATTAAATGTAGACCAGTCCTTCTTTTCAGCCAAAGAGACTAAATGGTCTTCTATTATAGCCATTTTCCAACCTCGGATATTCCCTTTCCCCTCTAGGGTGGATTGATGAGGAGGCAGTCGTATAATAGTAGCAACCTTACTCACGGCCGTATATACTCCTAAGCAAACGTAGACCCCAACTGACTGAGGCCATCTGACCATGAGTTCATATTCTTCTAAGGTTGGTACCAAGTCAAACTGCGAGAACTTGAAGCAGTGTAGATCGGGACTCCAGAAGTGAACCAATGCTCTAACAAATATTGGATCAATGCTGATTTTCAGGAGGTCAAGAATTCTTCCGTAAGATTTCTCAAAGCTAGCATAGACCTCCGACGGCATATATGTACACAAATGCTTTAACTTCTCTACACGACATAGAAGGATCTCCACTTTCTTTAATTGTCTATTACTGGATCCCTCCATTATCTAGCAGAAATGAAAATGCATGATATGAGGATGAGTTTTTCTAAATGCATGTATGCAAGTGTTTGTTTTTTTAAGTATTATCATGTTTTATTCCTAATATGATGCATGATAGTACTTGGTTTTTCTTGAAAGGAAAGCTTATCTATATGAATGTTTTATGGATTTTAATGAAGAGAGTCCTATTTTCTTCTCTTTTTATTCTTATGAACAAAAGTTAGTATGCATTGTAAGGCTTTTGCTAAGAATTTTTATTTTGTAACAAAGGTATTTTTATGACTTTAATTTGTTTTTATATTTTTTTATGACCTTTTATCTCTTCTGTCGGTCAACGTGGCTACTTAGCTTACAAAGAACCTAAAACCAGGCTAGCTTAACTGAAGACTGTCCGAGATAAAGGTCTTTTATCTTATCACTTTTGTGATTTTTAGGGTTTTTCATTTTTTTTTTGTTGTTGTATGATTACCCTATGCTAATGCATCAATACAAATGCAGCAAACGTATGCACACACAATTCATACATCCACGAGCAGAGCCACGCTTATTTAATCACGAGGTAGGGTTTTCCTGCAGAAACGTGCTTGGTTTAGGCGGTTCTAACCGTTCTCACCAAGGCCAAAGGTCCCCAAGGTGCCCCCATTATAGGGACCTCTCAATCTCTCAGTCCTCGGGTCATGCACGGAACTCCGTGGCGACATCCTTAGACCAAAAGAAGAGAGTTATCACCTTGAGTTGGTGGTTTCCGACAACGGTTGTAGCCCCGTGTGCCAACAAGCTGGTCGTATCTGCCACCCACTCCCTATAGGTATTCACTCTTGCCCCCGGGTATAGAGGGACTGTTGTGTGCAAGGGTTTTTGTGTGCAATTTATATTTCAAGCAATTTGCAGAAGTAATCATACAGCAGTTATTAAAGCCATACAATAAAACATACAGAAAAGGGTAAAGGCGTAATTTCAAATCTTTACTTAGTTAGAATTTATCCGTCACTAAATGGGATCAACTCTCTAGCTTCCCCAGCGGAGTCGCCATCTGTCGCCGCCGTCCGTTCCGACGTCCCGAGGACGTCTCGAACGTTTATGCGAGCGGTCGCGAAAAGATGGTTGAGACTTGCGTTTTTTGTTAAAATTATGTTCATTGCTTCCGAGGTGCTCAACACTGAACTATCCTCTAAAAGAAGCAAGGTTTTCGAAAAGGGTTCTTTTGGAGTCGCCACCAATGTTTTGACCGGAAACATTGGAAAAGGAAAAAAGGCGTTGATTTTAATAAAAACCAACTTGGCCATTATAACCAGAGTTGGGTAAGGGAGTTAGTTACGTGTGGGGAAGGTGTTAACACCCCACAACGCCCCTTTCGGGTTCCCTATGACGGATTAATTCATTAAGTGAAGATTATGAGAAATTACGCAGTTACCCTTATTTTATTGATACAGTATTAAATATGGCTATTTACATGATTTATCTATATTGCATACAGAAAGCAATAAATAAAGCAATAAAGAAGAAGAGACTTGAGAAAAAAACCTTCGTAGCAAGCTTTATATTATGATTTCGTTACAAGGAGGACGCGTTTCGGCAGTCCTTCGCTCTACAATTGCTCTCCTTTCGTTTACCCTAATCGACTCGACTAAAACTTTACTGAAGAATCGAATGCCGGAATACAAATTCCTTAACTGATTGTTACCTAAAAAAAGGCAATCAGAGAGATCATTCGAGAGAGGGAGAGAAGAAGACAAGTCTCAGAGTTGTCTGGTGTGTGGAATGAGACAAATGAGGCTCCTATTTATAGCATTTTTCGCCCTGGAACTTTGGGATGGCCGTCTGGGTTGGGACGGCCGTCCCAAACATGCTTTCTAGGTTGTGCCAATCTGGGACGGCCAGTCTGGGTTGGGATGGCCGTCCCAAATGCAAATTTGTTCACGTTGGGACCCCCTGGTGTTTGGGACGGCCGTCCCACATTTGGGACGCGCGTCCCACTTGCTTAATTTCAGTTGGGACGGTCGTCCCAACTCTGGGACGGTGGTCTCGACCTGTTTTGGCCTACTCTTGCGTTTTGGGACCCCCGGGAAGCTTTCCTTGCCGTTTTCAGACGTGGATTGGTGCCGATATATGTCCGTTGAAGCTTTATCTTCGTGTAGGAAGTCTTCTTGGCCTTCATTTGAAATGTCGGGCGAGCTTTATCTCTGTATAGGAAGTCTCCTTTGTCCTTTATCGTGCAGACGAGCGATCTCTGTGTTTGTTGCGGGAGGTTTCCTCGGTTTTGGGAAGCCGGATGAACTCCATCTTCGGGTGAAGTTCCTCTAGCTTTTATTTTGAGAGGCCAAGCAAAATTAGGGGTCTACAGGGGTGTATACTCATCAAGCCTTACAAAAGGGGGCTTACCGAACGGGGGTTCATACTTGTCAAACACCAAATGGGGGTGTATACTCATCAGGCCTTACAAAAGGGGGCTTACCGGGCGGGGGTTCATACTCGTCAAACCAGATGGGAGGTTTATACCCATCAACCAAAGGATCGGCTACTGTCAGAAGGGATATCCTGAGGTTCTACCATGTGTCAACCGAAGGGATCGGCTACCGTCAGAAGGAGTATCCTAGAGGTGCACATCACAACTTTTCCCCAGAAGATCAACCGCCGTAAGACGGGACATCTGAAGGACAACCGGGCAAGAGGGTCAACTCCTTTACCCTCCAGTCGATCCCCTTGGCACAAAAGGCCATCAGTCGATTAGTCGGGTAAAGGGGGGGTAGCTGTAGACCCCAAATCTTGCCCGACCTCATAATAAAGACCAGAAGACCTCCTTTTCGAAGATGGAAGAAGCCTCAGAAGCCACTAGGAGAGACTATTAGGCCCCATACTAAGATAGGAGGGATTTTTGGCATAAAAATAAGGATTTTCGCCTTTTAGGGTCGAGACCGCTGTCTCGGATTCGAGACCGCCGTCTCACCACTCGCGAAAGGCGAGACCGCCGTCTCGTTTGGCGAGACGGTCGTCTCGCCACTCGTGAAAGGCGAGACCGCTGTCTCGTTTGGTGAGACGGTCGTCTCGCCATTCCTACAAGGCGAGATGGCCGTCTCGATTGGCTAGACCGCCGTCTCGACCTTGTCAGACGAGACGGCCCGTCTCGACCTGATAGGCGCGAATCCTTATAAATAGGGTCCCCATTCCCCTCATTCCAAACAGTTCTCTCACTCTCTCTCTAGTCACATCACTATATTCTCTCTCTAGAATCCCTCCGAAGCATTTCCGGAGTTTCTGAGCATTTCTAAGAGTGTTTTTTATTGTTTCGAGAGGTTTCCGACGCTGTGTAGAGTGAAGGGCTGCCGCATAGCCCCTTATTTTTTTAAAGAATTAATAGAAAGCTTGCTCCGAAGGTTTCCACTTTCTCCCTGTAGACCCCTAATTTTGCCCGGCCTCTCAAAATAAAAGCTAGAGGAACTTCACCCGAAGATGGAGTTCATCTGGCTTCCCAAAAACGAGGAAACCTCCCGCAATCAATACAGAGATCGCTCGTCTACACGATAACGAACAAAGGAGACTTCCTACACGAAGATAAAGCTTCAATGGACACCTATCGGCATCAACAGGCCGTCCCAAACACAACAAGTGGTCCCAAACACAACAGGTGGTCCCAAACACAACAGGTGGTCCCAAACACAACAGGTGGTCCCAAACGCAACAGGTGGTCCCAAACACAACAGGTGGTCCCAAACACAACAGGTGGTCCCAAACGCAACAGGTGGTCCCAAACGCAACAGGTGGTCCCAAACACAATAGGTGGTTCCAAACACAACAGGTGGTCCCGAAACGCGAAACCGGCTGGAACGAGGTCGAGACGGCCGTCCCAAGTTGGGACGCGCCGTCCCAACCCTCCGCATTCGGTTGGGACGCGCGTCCCGAAGTCGGGACGGCCGTCCCAAGGCCAATTTCAAGTGGGACGGCCGTCCCAGGTCCCCCGGTGGTCTTGCCCTGTGTAAAAATGACATTTGGGACGCGCCATCCCGGTCCGGACGGCCGTCCCAACCCAGCACGGTGGTCCCAAAGTGCGCCACTGCGAAAACTATAAATAGGAGGCTCATTTGCCACTTTTTCGGACCACGGACACTCCGGAAGAGCTCGAAACACTCGTAGCACTTGTCTACTTCTCTCCCTCTCTCAAATGATCTTTCCGATTGCCTTAAATAGGTAACAATCGGTTAAGGAATTATATTCCGGCATTTGATTCTTCTTTAAATTTTTAGTGGAGTCGATCTTGTATTGGTGAGGAGAGTCCGTATAGAGAGAGGGGTTGCCAAAACGCAGCCTCATAGTTCGAGATTCTCAATATAAAGCTTGCTACGGAGGTTCTTTTCGATTCCCTTCTCTTTTATTGCTTTATTTATTGTTTTATTTTATTTATTATGTCATGTAGAATAAAATCATGTAGATAGCCATTTTAATATCTCTTTTATTGCTTTATTTAGCTTTATTTATATAAAATTATGTAGATAGTCATTTCAATATTATGCAATAAAATAGGGTAATCGCGTAATTTCTCATAATCTTCACTTAATGAATTAATCCGTCATAGGGAACCCGAAAGGGGCGTTGTGGGGTGCTAACACCTTCCCCACACGTAACTAACTCCCTTACCCAACTCTGGTTATAACGGCCAAGTTGTTTTTTTTATATAAAATCAACGCCTTTGTTTTTCCTTTTCCAATGTTTCTGGTCAAAATATTGGTGGTGACTCCATAAGAACCCCTTTTCGAAAACCTTGCTTTTATTAGAGGATAATTCAATTGTCAAACACCTCGGAAGCAATGAACACCTTTTAAAACAAATACGCGAGTCTAAACCATCTTTTCGCGACCGCTCGCATAAACGTTTCCAGACGTCCTCCGACGTCGAAAAGGGACGGCGGCGACAGATGGCGACTCCGCTGGGGAAGCTAGAGAGTTGATCCCATTTAGTGACAGATAAATTCAAACTAAGTAAAGATTTGAAATTACGCCTTTACCCTTCTGTATGTTTTTATTGTATGGCTTTATATAACTGCTGTATGATTATTTCTGCAATTGTTTGAAATATAAATTGCACACAAAAGCCCTTGCACACAACAGTCCCTCTATACCCGGGGGCAAGAGTGAATATCTATAGGGAGTGGGTGGCAGATACGATCGGTTAGTTGGCACACGGGGCTACTACCGTTGTCGGAAAACCACCAACTCAAGGTGATAACTCTCTTCTTTCGGTCTAAGGGTGTCGCCACGGAGTTCCGTGCATGACCCGAGGATTGAGAGATTGAGAGGTCCCTATAATGGGGGCACCTTGGGGACCTTTGGCCTGGTGAGAACAGTTAGAACCACCTAAACCAAGCACATTTCTGCAGGAAAATCCCACCTCGTGATTAAATAAGCATGGCTCTACTCGTGGATGTATGAATTGTGTGTGCATACATTTGCTGCATTTGTACTGATGCATTAGCATAGGGTAATCATACAACAAACAAAAAAGTGAAAAACCCTAAAAATCATAAAAAATATAAAAACCAGTTAAAACCATAAAAATACCTTTTTACAAAATTCTTGGCAAAGTCGTATCATTCATACCACATCATCCAATAAGTGGTAAAACCAAGAGAGAAAACCAATGCATTAAGAAAAGTATGCATAAACATCATCATAATAAAATCTCTCATACATAAACACATTCATCCTAGGGCATATTTATTCCACACTAATCATTTAAAATAAAAAGTCATAATAAGAATCATTAAAATCATTTAGAAGGTGGTCGGTCTTCCGCCAGTCCTCACTCGTGCTCAAAAGGCTAAGAAGATGGAACAACTAGAAGAACAAAACCGAAAGCTCACCGCTGAGCTTACTACACCGAAAGAGCAAATGGCTCAAATGTTAGAAATGATGCATCAACAGAATCTCCATCAAGAGGGTCCTCGGAATGGACAAGCCTCTCACCAGGAAGAAGAAGAGGAACCTCGGAATGAGCATGATCAATCTGGTACAAGAGCAAGTACATATTCATGCTCCCGAAGTATCAAAACAACAAATCACCGCCCTTGAGGAGAGATTAAGAGCCATGGAAGGGCATAATTTTGATGTCAAAGAAGCTGCTGATATGTGCCTCGTCAAAAATATCCAATTCCCTAACAAATTCAAAGCTCCGGATTTCCCAAAATACATAGGACTAACCTGCCCCAAAAGCCATCTTACAATGTACTGCCGTAAGATGGCTGCACATGCCGATAATGAAAAACTCCCGATCCACTCGCTTTCAGGAGAGCTTGGTCGAATCGGCTTTAAACCGGTATATGCAACTAGAAGGAGGGCAAATCCAAACCTGGAGACATCTGGCAGATGCTTTCCTTCGTCGCTACAAATACAATATTGATCTGACCCCTGAAAGAGCAGATCTACAATTATTAAGCAAGAAAGACGATGAATCCTTCAAAGCATATGCCCAAAGATGGAGGGAATTGGCAGCACAAGTGGAACCTCCTCTATCCGACAAAGAAACCACATCCATGTTCATCAATTCTCTAACTGGTCCCTATTATGACAAAATGATAGGGAACACATCAACACTTTTCGCAGATGTGGTAACCATCGGTGAAAGAATAGAGCAAGGACTGAAGAGCGGAAGGATTGCACAACCTTCCTCTTCTAATGCATCATTCAACAAGTCCTTTGGCCAGAAGAAGGAAGGAAGCGTAAATGCCATTAACCTTGCTACTCCTTCTCCTTCTTCGCCACCAGCTGGGCAGTCACGCAGACAACAGAAGAAATTCACCCCCATTCCAACCTCTTATGGGAGTCTGCTGCCAAAGCTGTTAGAGGCCAAACTCCTAACACGTATCCCTCTGAAGAAGAAAGATCCACCTTACCCCAGTTGGTACAAGCTCAACGAAAAATGTGATTACCACTCAGACGCTCCTGGGCATTCCGTGAAAGATTGCATCAACTTAAAATATAGGGTTCAAGAATTATTGAATACCGGGCAGATTACTTTCAATACTCCCGACCCTTAGGTGGATGACAAGCCTCTATCACAACCAGAACAGTAAGCCTGGGTAGAGAAGACCAGCTGATTAGGGCTCCTCATCAAAAAGTATAAATAAATACAAAAAAAGCTTCCGATGTATCTCTCGTAATCCCCGCCCATGATCACGAGATCTTTTGATTAAAGGGACCATGTATATATTTCTCTTTTCATCAATACAATGAGGCATTTTTCATAATATTCATATGCTTCTCATTCTTTTCTCTCTCATTCCAAAATAATTGAATAAAATCTACACCCAAATATGGACCATATAAACAGTCATGTCTGTGATTGAAAGCTCTCTGCGGGATCTAAAAGCCGAAGGCGAATGGATTGAGTCAGACAGTGAGGAGGGGACCATTTCCCCGGACATGCAAAGACTGTTGGAAAAATAAGCTCAAAGGATACATCCCAGATTTCAAGGATAAACCTTTAAAGTACGACCATACAAAAGATCAAGTCGTACAAAGAAAAAGAGAAGTCTCCCCTCCACACCTTAAAGACGATCTTCCGAAAAAGAGGGATATTAGCGTCAAGGGTAACATTAGTCATTAAATACCCTTCTTCCGATTTTAAGGGATGTAAACCCAATGACTATTAGAGATCACTCCTCAGGGTGTGCCCGACCCCCGAGCACCTTTAGGGCACGCATTTCCCTTTGAATTACAAAAGAATGCTATTCTTACTATCTGCTTCTCTTCTAGCTAAATATGTCTATACCCCATTAAATAACCCTGTTTAGACAAACGTTTTGTTCCAAAATGCGTCAAAATAATCAAAACGCCATATGAAGCCAAAGTTAACATGATTGATTAGCTAGAGACACGAATAAGAAAATCGTGTTTCGACAATGTTTGAGAAAAGAAATTATTATTAAAAGCCCGTCAAGGTCAAAGGCCAAGACAAAAAGATAAAAGGGCAAAATCCTAAGCAGACTAGGAATGTTAATCAGTCATAAAGTAATCAGCTGAAGACGCTACCTCATTAAAACAAAACGTTTGTTTGAACTAGCCTAAACACTGACCAACCTTGGCTAGCCATTCTTACAAAAACCTTTATTACAAAAATATCCCTCTAAAACACAAGCCTTTGTTATAAATCCTTTTCTTTCTCTTCTCTTGACCATTTCATTACAAAGCATTCAAGTAATTGACTGGGAAATGTGGAAATATAGTGATCAATAGGAGGATTGAAATCCCTAAGGAAAGGAAGAGGGGAATTGACATGGCAATTGTTCTATATTCAAAATGATTACTCTTCGGTTATAGCAAATATCCGAGACGACAAATCGGTACAGCTAATCATGTTGATAAAAGCACATGATGATGGAAGCAAAATTAACAGAAGCTGAATGGGTTCAAAGCCGATATGACCAGCTAAACCTTATTGAAGAAAAATGGCTGAATATTATATGTCACGGACAAGCCTATCAAAGGAAAATAAAAAGGCTTACAAAAAAGGTCAACCCTCATATTTACCAAAAGAAGGATTTAATGGTAAATAAGTTGCTTCCGGCCCAAAACAATAAAATTGGAAAATGGGCACTGAACTACGAAGGACCCCTTTGTGGTCAAATGAGCTTTCTCGGAAAGGGCTCCTATCCTCATCAATATGGATGGAAAAGAACTTCGACACCTAATCAACTCCGGTACGGTGAAGAAGTATTATGCTTGAAGACATTGCTCAAGACCCGTCAGGAATGAAAATCCGCAAAGGACATTCCTGGGCAAAAGATAGGGTCCATATTCCTCGCTAGGATACGTCCTAGGCAAAAAGAAGAGGTAAAAAAAAAAGAGTAAATAAATAAAAAAAAGAAACTAAGAGCAATGGTTACTTTAGCCGAAAACCGAAAAGGCGGCTAAAGTAACATTCTTCCAGAAGCAAGCAGTCTGCATGGTCTTCACTCTGAGCTCAGGCATCTCAACTAAAGCAATTAGGAGAACCAGGGGGCAGATATCATAGACATGACTGTATAAGCCTAAACAAGTATAGCCAACCCCGACCACCCATTCTTCTAAATACCTTTTGAAATCCTTCTATAAAAGAAATAAAACTTTTGCTCATTTATCAATAAAAATTCCTTTTCATTTCCTTTCTCTTGACCAAATATTATGGAAATGCCTCTTTATTGATAAATCATAAATATGCGCAAAGACTTTTAATCAAAGATCAAACATGCATCTAAAAAAGGGAAGCATATAAAAATAATAAGAGAATAAACGCCTGCTAGGATATTCTTAGGTAAAAACCAGGGTAGCCTCGCTAGATCGGAAATCCCAAAAGAACGGTCTAGGCAAAAGATAAGGCAAAAGCCCCCTAAGATATTCTAGGCAAAAATTAAGGCAGCCCGCTAGATCGAAAAACCGTAAAAGGCGGTCTAGGCAAAAGATAGGGCTAAAACCAAAAGATGAGTAAAAAAATGAGCCCATCTTCATGATCATAAAGGAGGAGCCCATCCGCACATTCATAAGAAGCCAACGGGAGAAGGCCGGTTACTTTCTAAATGTATCAAAAATAAATAAACATTAGATTGCATTTAGGACATCCACACACAAAGTAGTTGCATAATACGACTTTGTCAAAATCAAGAAAAAAATAATTTTCTTCAAACAAGAATAATAAACATGCATATAAGGAGGATAGTCTCCATGCTTGTGATTGAAAATAGGAGGCGCCGTAATCCAGTCTCCATATGAAAATCAAAATCGCAACAGATGAAATCAAAACCATTTCAAGCAAAATCAAGAGCTTCAAAGAAAATAGCTCTAATCAACATCCTTCCATCCAAGAAAGAAGGAAACCATCAAAATGAAAAAGCCAGCGGAAAGGCTTGATCATCCCCAAGAGGATCCTTGCTTACTCCGAGAGGTAAGACAAAAAGATTATCTCACGACTCAACTACGTCGCCACATGAGTCATCAAGCAAACTCATGCAAGAGTCTCCGCTTCATTCCCCGAAGGAAAATAAGGACTACACAAGAGTCCATCAAAGAAAATACGGAGTCAAATCCTCCACATCACTAGGGGGCAACCAAAGGAAAAGAAAGAAAAACTTCATTCCCCAAATAGAGGCCACAACAAAAAAGGCCAAATAAAAAATCTTCAAGTAGAGTATATCAAGAAACGTCTACAAAAAGAGAAAAACAAAAGTTTTTTTCCATCTTCCAGCTCAAATAAGAGCTTCACAAAAGTTAGAGCCAAGACTCCATCATAAAAATCAAAACAAGGATTAGATCCCCCAAGAAAAGGAAAAAATTCCCCAGGGATCACCAAAAAGAAAAGAGAAAAAATATATATTTTCACCCAAAGAAAAAGTCAATGTCCATAAAAGGAGCACATATGCAAAAGCTAAATCGCAAAAAAAGAGAAATTGCAAGAAAAGGGTAGAAACCCATTCCCCAGCAAAATAAGAGCATAAGCAAAGCCAACTCAAACAACAACAACCCATAAGGAGTCAAAAACTCCATTCCCCCCTAGGGGGCAATTCAAAATAGATCCCCGCAATAAAATTAATTCCCCAGTGGATCATCAAAAAGAAAAATCCCCAGCAAGCCTACCAAACGAAGGCAAAACTACAAGTTTATATCCTCAGGGAATCGCGTATAAATTCCCAAATACAGATATCCCCAGTGAAAAGCAAAGTCTTCACTTCCAACAGGCAAGCAGAAAGCCAATATCCCCAAGAAACGGGAAATCAACCTATGCAAGAGGCAACCCAAAACCTAAGTCTTCACCACTATTGAAGCATATGCCTAAATCAAGAGGCACAACCAAATAGAAATCACATCCCCAAGTGGGTTCTTGCCTAAGCAAAAGGCACAATCAACAAAAAAGCTCAGATCCCCAGAGGATTTCCGCCTGATCAAGAGGCGCAACTAAACAAGAATCTTCCCAAGTGGATTCCTGCCTAAAAAGAGGCAATCAACAGGAATCCTCGGCCAAGACCGAATGGCTAAAAAGCCAAAAACAAAGAATCCCCGGTAAAACCGGATGGCTAAAAGAAAAAGCCAAAACAATGAAATCCCCGGTAAAACCGGATGACTAAAACAAAAAAAAAAGTCAAAAAGAAAATCAATCACTCCCCATGGAATAGGCGCATGATCAGAGACAATAAGCCGCCAACACATCTCAAAAAACCGGATGAGGGTTTGTACTCATCAAAAGATTGACTGCCAAAAAGAGAATCCTAAGAGCCTTGCAAAACGGGGCTTGTTAGAGAGTTTAGCAAACGCGAACTCAAACATAGTGGGGGAAAGTACCCACAAAAATCTAGCAAATATAGACTCGAACCGGGTGGGGGTTTGTACTCACAAGAGCCTTACAAAAGAAGGTTCGGATCAGATAAGAGTTCATTCTCATTAAACCAGATAGGGGTTGGTACCTATCAAAACTATTCATCATCCAAAGGATCGGCTACCTCACCGAAGGAGCATCCTGCAAACCGAAGGATCGGCTACCTCACCGAAGGAGCATCCTGTACACCGAAGGATCAGCTACCTCACCAAAGGAGCATCCTGCACACCGAAGGATCGGCTACTTCTCCAAAGGAGCATCCTCCAAACCGAAGGATCGACTACCTCACCGAAGGAGCATCCTGCACACCGAAGGATTGGCTACCTCACCGAAGGAGCATCCTGCAGACCGAAGGATCGGCTACCTCACCAAAGGAGCATCCTGTAGACCAAAGGATCGGCTACCTCACCAAAGGAGCATCCTGCACACCGAAGGATCAGCTACCTCACCAAAGGAGCATCCTGCACACCGAAGGATCGGCTACTTCTCCAAAGGAGCATCCTCCAAACCGAAGGATTGGCTACCTCACCGAAGGAGCATCCTGCAGACCGAAGGATCGGCTACCTCACCGAAGGAGCATCCCGTACACCGAAGGATCGGCTACCTTACCGAAGGAGCATCCCTGCGACCGAAGGATCGGCTACTTCTCCAAAGGAGCATCCTCCAAACCGAAGGATCGGCTACCTCACCGAAGGAGCATCCTGCGGACCGAAGGATCGGCTAACTCACCGAAGGAGCATCCTGTACACCGAAGGATCGACTACCTCACAAAAGGAGCATCCTACACACCGAAGGATCGGTTACCTCACCAAAGGAGCATCCTGTAGACCGAAGGATCGGCTACCTCACCGAAGGAGCATCCTGCAGACCGAAGGATCGGCTACCTCTCCAAAGGAGCATCCTGCAGACCGAAGGATCGGCCACCTCGTCGAAGGAGCATCCTGCAAACCGAAGGATCAGCCACCTCTCCGAAGGAGCATCCTAAGGCTTCACACTCGTCAACCACAGGATCAGCTACCGCATCGAAGGAGCATCCTGGAGGTTCACATTCATTATCCGAGGGGTCAGCCACCGTATCAAAGGAGCATCCTGAAGCTTCACACATATCGACTGAAGGATCAGCCTCCCTAGCAAGGAAGCATCCTGAAGACAACCTATCAAAATATTTATCATCCGGAGGATCAACAAGGAGCAGCATCCGAAGGATAACCGGGCAAAAGGGTTAACTCCTTCCCCTACCAACTAATTTTTTTGGCATATTAAAACCGACAAATTAGTTAGGCAGGCGAAGGGGGGGGCAGCTGTAGACCCCTAATTTTGCCCGGCCTCTCAAAATAAAAGCTAGAGGAACTTCACCCGAAGATGGAGTTCATCCGGCTTCCCAAAAACGAGGAAACCTCCCGCAACCAATACAGAGATCGCTCGTCTACACGATAACGAACAAAGGAGACTTCCTACACGAAGATAAAGCTTCAACGGACACCTATCGGCATCAACAGGCCGTCCCAAACACAACAAGTGGTCCCAAACACAACGGTGGTCCCAAACACAACAGGTGGTCCCAAACGCAATGGTGGTCCCAAACGCAACAAGTGGTCCCAAACGCAATGGTGGTCCCAAACACAACAGGTGGTCCCAAACACAACAGGTGGTCCCAAACACAACAGGTGGTCCCAAACGCAACAGGTGGTCCCAAACGCAATGGTGGTCCCAAACGCAACAGGTGGTCCCAAACACAACAGGTGGTCCCAAACACAACAGGTGGTCCCGAAACGCGAAAACTGGCCAGAACAGGTTGAGACGGCCGTCCCAAGTTGGGACGCGCCGTCCCAACCCTCCAGATTCGGTTGGGACGCGCGTCCCGAAGTTGGGACGGCCGTCCCAAGGCCAATTTCAAGTGGGACGGCCGTCCCGAGTCCCCCGGTGGTCTCGCCCGTGTAAAAATGACATTTGGGACGGCCATCCCGAGCCCGCACGGCCGTCCCAACCCGCACGGTGGTCCCAAAGTGCGCCAGCTGCGAAAACTATAAATAGGAGGCTCATTTGCCACTTTTTCGGACCACGTGACACTCCGAAGAGCTCGAAACACTCGGAGCACTTGTCTACTTCTCTCCCTCTCTCAAATGATCTTTCCGATTGCCTTAAATAGGTAACAATCGGTTAAGGAATTATATTCCGGCATTTGATTCTTCTTTAAATTTTTAGTGGAGTCGATCTTGTATTGGTGAGGAGAGTCTCGTATAGAGAGAGGGGTTGCCAAAACGCAGCCTCATAGTTCGAGATTCTCAATATAAAGCTTGCTACGGAGGTTCTTTTCAATTCCCTTCTCTTTTATTGCTTTATTTATTGTTTTATTTTATTTATTATGTCATGTAGAATAAAATCATGTAGATAGCCATTTTAATATCTCTTTTATTGCTTTATTTAGCTTTATTTATATAAAATTATGTAGATAGTCATTTCAATATTATGCAATAAAATAGGGTAATCGCGTAATTTCTCATAATCTTCACTTAATGAATTAATCCGTCATAGGGAACCCGAAAGGGGCGTTGTGGGGTGCTAACACCTTCCCCACACGTAACTAACTCCCTTACCCAACTCTGGTTATAACGGCCAAGTTGTTTTTTTTATATAAAATCAACGCCTTTGTTTTTCCTTTTCCAATGTTTCTGGTCAAAATATTGGTGGCGACTCCATAAGAACCCCTTTTCGAAAACCTTGCTTTTATTAGAGGATAATTCAATTGTCAAACACCTCGGAAGCAATGAACACCTTTTAAAACAAATACGCGAGTCTAAACCATCTTTTCGCGACCGCTCGCATAAACGTTTCCAGACGTCCTCCGACGTCGAAAAGGGACGACGGCGACACTCCCTTTACCTTTTACCGCTTTAATTTTAATTGTGCAATAGAAATTAGGGCCATGTAGTCATAACGTTAAATTTCGCAAAATAAAGGGTAAAAGCGTATTTTCCGGTTTATTTATCCAAAGTAGCTAGCCTATCATCGCGAACCCGAAAGGGGCGTCGTAAAGGAACTAACACTTCCTTTACGCGTAACTAACTCCCTTACCCAACTCTGGTTCTAATGACCAAAGTTGGTTTTTCGAAAACCAACGCCTTTTAATTCCTTTTCCGATGTTTCCGGTAAAAACATCGGTGGCGACTACAAAGAACCCTTCAAAACTAGCTCTTGGATTAGCCCGGTTATCGGACAATCCAAGAGCACTCTTTCGAAAACCTTGCCCCTAGGTTCAGCTTGGTTATCGGACAACCTAAAGGCGTTGTAACCACCTATAAAAACGCAAAAATTGGAAAGTCAGAACTATCGCGTCGCTCCGACCGCCTCGTTTTGATGACAGCGACAATCATGGAGGAGAATTTTCAAACGAAATTTTCAATAAGTTTTGTGATAAAGATGGTATCAAGCATAATTTTTCTGCCCCTAGAACTCCTCAACAAAATGGTGTAGTTGAAAGGAAAAATCGTTCTCTTGAAGAACTAGCTAGGACAATGCTTAATGAGAAAGCATTACCCAAATATTTTTGGGCTGATGCCGTTAGCACTGCTTGCCATGTATTAAACCGTGTTTTAATCAGACCTTTTCTTAAGAAAATCCCCTATGAATTATTCAAAGGTAAAAAGCCTAACATAAACTATTTCAGAGTATTTGGAAGTAAGGTTTTTGTTTTAAACAATGGAAAGGAAAGTCTTGGAAAGTTTGATTCCAAATCAGATGAAGGTATCTTCTTGGGATATTCATTGAATAGCCATGCCTATAGAATCTTTAACAAAAGGCTAAATACTGTAGAAGAATCTATCCATGTTGTATTTGATGAGACTAACCCAAGTGTGCAGAATATTTCTGAGTATAGTACTGAAGATGATGTTTTAACCGATAAAATGTATCGCTTAAAACCGCGTAATCACCAGACTTCTCAAAAGCAAGTTGAAGAAATTGAAGAAACTCGAAGAACAATCGCCTAAAGATTGGAAAACTCCAAGAAATCTTTCAATAGACAACATCATTGGTGAAATAAATTAGGGAGTTTCCACTAGAAGATCTTTAAATAAATTTTGCAATCATATGGCATTTGTATCTCAAATTGAACCTGAAACTGTATCTGATGCATTAAAGGATAATAACTGGATTAATGCTATGCATTATGAATTAAATCAATTCACTAGAAATGAAGTATGGGAATTAATTCCAAAACCAGATAATGCAAATATTGTAGGTACAAAATGGGTTTTTAGGAATAAAATGGATGAAAATGGTATAATCACTAGAAACAAGGCCAGATTAGTTGCTAAAGGGTATAATCAGCAAGAAGGAATTGATTTTGATGAGACATATGCTCCTGTTGCTAGATTAGAGGCTGTTAGACTATTGCTTGCCTATGCTTCAATGAAAAGTTTCAGGTTATTTCAAATGGATGTCAAAAGTGCTTTCTTAAATGGCTACTTGAATGAAGAAGTTTTTGTTACACAACCACCTGGTTTTGAAGATCATATTCATCCAGAATATGTTTATAGAGTAAAGAAAGCTTTGTATCGTCTCAAACAAGCCCCAAGACAATGGTATGAAAGGTTAAGTAATTTTCTCATTTCTAAGGGCTACCAAAGAGGTTTGGTTGATAAAACTTTATTCCTGAAAAAATTGAATAATGACGTAATTCTAGTTCAAGTATATGTTGATGACATCATATTTGGAGCCACTAATGTCTCTTTATGTAAAGATTTTATCAAGGATATGCAGGGAGAATTTGAGATGTCTATGATGGGAGAACTTAACTACTTTCTTGGTGTCGCCGCCGTCCCTTTCCGACGTCTGAGGACGTCTCGAACGTTTATGCGAGCGGTCGCGAAAAGATGGTTTAGACTCGCGTATTTGTTTTAAAATATATTCATTGCTTCCGAGGTGTCCAACAATTGAATTATCCTCTAATAAAAGTAAGGTTTTCGAAAAGGGGTTCTTATGGAGTCGCCACCAATGTTTTGACCATAAACATTGGAAAAGGATAAAAGGCATTGATTTTAATGAAAACCAAACTTGGCCATTATAACCAGAGTTAGGTAAGGGAGTTAGTTACGTGTGGGGAAGGTGTTAGCACCCCACAACGCCCCTTTCGGGTTCCCTATGACAGATCAATTCGTTTAAAGAGAAGACTTCGAGAAATTACGCGATTACCCTATTTTATTGCATAATATTGAAATGGCTATCTACATAATTTTATATAAATAAAGCTAAATAAAGCAATAAAAGAGATATTAAAATGGCTATCTACATGATTTTATTCTACATGGCGTAAACAACAAATAAAGCTAAATAAAACAATATATAAAGCAATAAAAGAGAAGAGAATTGAAAAGAACCTCCGTAGCAAGCTTTATATTGAGAATCTCGAACCGTGAGGATGCGTTTGGCAACGCCTCTCTACTACAGTACTCTCCTCACCAATACAAGATCGACTCCACTAAAAATTTAAAGAAGAATCAAATGCCGAATATAATTCCTTAACCGATTGTTACCTATTTAAGGCAATCGGAAAGATCATTCGAGAGAGGGAGAGAAGTAGACAAGTGCTCGAGTTTTTTAAGGTGTTTCGTAGCTCTGGAGTGTTTGTGTCCTGAAAAAGTGGCAAATGAGCCTCCTATTTATAGTTTTCGCAGCTGGCGCGCTTTGGGACGGCCGTCTGGGTTGGGACGGCCGTCTGGATTGGGATGGTCGTCCCAAATGGCAATTTTACACAGGGCGAGACCACCTGGGGACCCGGGACGGCCGTCCCATTTAAATTGGGCTTTGGGACGACCGTCCCACTTTTGGGACGCGCGTCCCACTTGATTCTGGCAGGTTGGGACGGCCTGTTGTATTTGGGACCACCTGTTGTGTTTGGGACGGCCTGTTGTGTTTGGGACGGCCTATTGTATTTGGGACCACCTGTTGTGTTTGGGACCACCTGTTGTGTTTGGGACGGCCTGTTGTGTTTGGGACGGCCTGTTGTGTTTGGGACCACCTGTTGTATTTGGGACCACCTGTTGTGTTTGGGACGGCCTGTTGTGTTTGGGATGGCTGTCCCAGTTTGGGACGGCTGTCCCAACCTTTTTGGCCTGCATTCGCGTTTTGGGACCCCCGGGAAGCTTTCCTTTCCTTTTTCGGACGTCGTTTGATGCCGATGTGTGTCCGTTGAAGCTTTATCTTCATATAGGGAGTCTTCTTGGCTTTATTTGAGAAACCGGGCAAAATTAGGGGTCTACAGCTGCCCCCCCTTCACCTGCCTAGCTAATTTATTGGCCTAATATGCCGATAAGATTAGCTGGTAGGGGAAGGAGTTAACCCTTTTGCCCGGTTATTCTTCAGATATTCCTTGGCTGATCTTTCGGATGATAAATATTTTTGATAGGTACCAACCCCTATCTCGGTGTTTTGACGAGTATAATCCTTTGCCTGGTGGACCCTCTTCCGTAAGGCCCGATGAGTACACACCCTCATCCGGTGTTTTGACGAGTATAAACCCTCCGTCCGGTAGACCCCCTTCGTAAGGCCCGATGAGTACACACCCCCATCCGGTGTTTGACGAGTACGAACCCTCTCGTCCGGTAGACCCCCTTCGTAAGGCCCGATGAGTATACACCCCCATCCGGTGTTTGACGAGTACGAACCCTCCGTCCGGTAGACCCCTTCCGTAAGGCCCGATGAGTACACACCCTCATCCGGTGTTTGACGAGTACGAACCCTCCGTCCGGTAGACCCCTTCCGTAAGGCCCGATGAGTACACACCCCCATCTCGGTGTTTTGACGAGTACGAACCCTCCGTCCGGTAGACCCCTTCCGTAAGGCCTGATGAGTACACACCCCCATCCGGTGTTTGACGAGTACGAACCCTCCGTCCGGTAGACCCCTTTTGTAAGGCATGATGAGTACACACCCCCATCCGGTGTTTGACGAGTACGAACCCTCTCGTCCGGTAGACCCCTTTTGTAAGGCCCGATGAGTACACACCCCCATCCGGTGTTTGACGAGTACGAACCCTCCGTCCGGTAGACCCCCTTCGTAAGGCTCGATGAGTACACACCCTCATCCGGTGTTTGACGAGTACGAACCCTCCGTCCGGTAGACCCCCTTCGTAAGGCCTCGATGAGTACACACCCCCATCCGGTGTTTGACGAGTACGAACCCTCCGTCCGGTAGACCCCCTTCCGTAAGGCTCGATGAGTACACACCCCCATCCGGTGTTTGACGAGTACGAACCCTCCGTCCGGTAGACCCCCTTCGTAAGGCCCGATGAGTACACACCCCCATCCGGTGTTTGACGAGTACGAACCCTCCGTTTGGTAGACCCCTTCCGTAAGGCCCGATGAGTACACACCCTCATCCGGTGTTTGACGAGTACGAACCCTCTCGTCCGGTAGACCCCTTCCGTAAGGCCCGATGAGTACACACCCCCATCCGGTGTTTTGACGAGTACGAACCCTCTCGTCCGGTAGACCCCTTCCGTAAGGCCCGATGAGTACACACCCCCATCTCGGTGTTTGACGAGTACGAACCCTCTCGTCCGGTAGACCCCCTTTGTAAGGCCCGATGAGTACACACCCCCATCCGGTGTTTGACGAGTACGAACCCTCCGTCCGGTAGACCCCTTCGTAAGGCCCGATGAGTACACACCCTCATCTCGGTGTTTGACGAGTACGAACCCTCCGTCCGGTAGACCCCTTCCGTAAGGCTCGATGAGTACACACCCCCATCCGGTGTTTGACGAGTACGAACCCTCCGTCCGGTAGACCCCCTTCGTAAGGCCTCGATGAGTACACACCCCCATCCGGTGTTTGACGAGTACGAACCCTCCGTCCGGTAGACCCCCTTCGTAAGGCCCGATGAGTACACACCCCCATCCGGTGTTTGACGAGTACGAACCCTCCGTCCGGTAGACCCCCTTTTGTAAGGCTCGATGAGTACACACCCCCTTCCGGTGTTTGACGAGTACGAACCCTCCGTCCGGTAGACCCCCTTCGTAAGGCCCGATGAGTACACACCCTCATCCGGTGTTTGACGAGTACGAACCCTCCGTCTGGTAGACCCCCTTTTGTAAGGCCTGATGAGTACACACCCCCATCTAGTGTTTGACGAGTACGAACCCTCTGTCTGGTAGACCCCCTTCTGTAAGGCCTGATGAGTACACACCCTCATCTGGTGTTTGACGAGTACGAACCCTCTGTCTGGTAGGCCCCCTTCTGTGAGGCCTAATGAGTACACACCCCCATCTAGTGTTTGAGTTTTACTGTATAATGGTCTGGTGAGTACCTATCCTCACCTGGTATGAATCTGCATTTTGACAGACTCCTGGAATGCTCTTTTTAGTATATCCTTTTTGATTGATGAGTACGAACCCTCATCCGGTTTCTGGCGACTTATGCGCCTATTCCATGAGGAATGATTGATTTTCTTTCTTTTTGATTTTTCTAATTTACTCATCCGGTTTTACCGGGGATTCTTTGTTGGTTGCCTTTTTAGGCAGTGTCGCCGCCGTCCCCTTCGACGTCCGGAGGACGTCTTGAAACGTTTATGTGAGCGGTCGCGAAAAGATGGTTTAGACTCGCGTATTTGTTTTAAAATATGTTCATTGCTTCAACATTGAAAAAGCAAGGATTTCGAAAAGGGGTTCTTATGGAGTCGCCACCAATATTTTGACCATAAACATTGGAAAAGGATGAAAAGGCATTGATTTTAATAAAAACCAGACTTGGCCATTATAACCAGAGTTAGGTAAGGGAGTTAGTTACGTGTGGGGAAGGTGTTAGCACCCCACAACGCCCCTTTCGGGTTCCCTATGACAGATTAATTCATTTAAGTAAAGACTTCGAGAAATTACGCGATTACCCTATTTTATTACATAATATTACATGGCTATCTACATGATTTTATTCTATGTTGCATGCATAAAATGATGAATAAAGCTAAATAAAGCAATAAAAGAGATATTAAAATAGCTATCTACATGATTTTATTCTACATGGCATAAACAGTAAATAAAGCTAAATAAAACAATAAATAAAGCAATAAAAGAGAAGAGAATTGAAAAGAACCTCCGTAGCAAGCTTTGTATTGAGAATCTCCAACTGTGAGGATGCGTTTTGGCAACCCCTTTCTCTACACAAACTCTCCTCACCAATATAAGATCGACTCTACTAAAAATTTAAAGAAGAATCAAATGCCGGAATATAATTCCTTAACCGATTGTTACCTATTTAAGGCAATCGGAAAGATCATTCAAGAAAGGGAGAGAAATAGACAAGTGCTCCGAGTTTTAGAAAGTGTTTCGGAGCTCTCGGGATGTCTCAGGGTGTGTAAAAGTGGCAAATGAGCCTCCTATTTATAGTTTTTCGCAGCTGGCGCACTTTGGGACGGCCGTCCGGGTGGGACGGCCGTCCGGACCGGGACGGTCGTCCCAAATGGCAAAATTACACAGGCTGGGACCCCTCAGGAACCCGGACGGCCGTCCCATTTGAACCAGGGCTTGGGACGGCCGTCCCAACCTCGGACGCGCGTCCCAACCGGTTGGAACAGGTTGGGACGGCCGTCCCAACTGGGACGACCGTCTCGACTTGTTCTGGCCAGTTTCGCGCGTTTCGGGACTCCGGGAAGCTTTCCTTGCTTGTTTTGGACGTCAGTGGATGCCGATATGTGTCTGTTGAAGCTTTATCTTCATATGGGAAATCTCCTTGGCTCTTATTTGTAATGCTAGACGAGCTTTATCTTGTTACGGGTGATCTCCTTTGTCTTTATTTGAGAGACCGGGCAAAATTAGGGGTCTACAGCTGCCCCCCCTTCACCTGCCTAACTAATCTGTTGGTTTTAATATACCGACAAAAATTAGTTGGTAGGGGAAGGAGTTAACCCTTTTGCCCGGTTATCCTTCGGATGCTGCTCCTTGTTGATCCTCCGGATGATAGATATTTTGATAGGTACCAACCCCTATCTGGTTTGAGCTTTCTTTTTAATGTTTTGGTGAGTACCTACCCCCACCTGGTACGAATCTGCATTTTGACCGACTCTAGTGGTTTTTACACCCCCACTGGGTGCAAACCTGCGTATTGACTAGGCTCTAGTGGATTTTACACCCCCACTGGGTGCGAACCTGCATATTGACTAGGTTCTAGTAGATTTTACACCCCCACTAGGTGCGAACTCGCATATTGACTAGGTTCTAGTGGATTTTACACCCCCACTGGGTGCGAACCTGCATATTGACTAGGCTCTAGTGGTTTTTACACCCCCACTTGGTGCGAACCTGCATCTTGACAAGGCTCTATTGTGCGAGTCTGCATCTTGACAGACTCTAATGGTTTTTACACCCCCACTGGGTGCGAACCTGCATCTTGACAAGGCTCTATTGTGCGAGTCTGCATCTTGACAGACTCTAATGGTTTTTACACCCCCACTGGGTGCGAGTCTGCATTTTGACAGACTCTTTAGGATGTGTTTTTTTTTTGTAATTCATCCTATGGTCATCTGGTTTTAGAGATGTGTTTGGCGGCTTATTGTCTTTGATCATGCGCCTATGGGGAGTAATTTGATTTTGACTTTTCTTGTTTTAGTCATCCGGCTTTGCCGGGGGTTCTTGTTTTTTGGCTTTCTTTTTAGCCATCCGGTCTTGGCCGGGGATTCTTTGATTTTGGCTTTTTTTTCTTTTAGCCGTCCGGTATTGGCCGGGGGATTCTTTGTTGGTTGCCTCTTGTTTAGGCGGGAATCCTCTGGGGATTGTGAATTCTCTTATTGATTCTGCCTCTTGATTAGGCGGGTGCTTCAGTAGTGGCGAAGGCTTTGTACTTGTTGTTTTTCGCCTCTGAATAGGCTGTTGTTCTACTTGAGGATATTTGTTCTTGATAATACCTCCGAGTAGGTGGATACTTTTTGAAAGCTTTGTGCTTGTATTACCTCTTATAGGTTGATTTCCCATTTCTTGGGGATATTGGCTTTCGCTTGCTCGTTGGAAGTGAAGACTTTGCTTTTCACTCGGGGATATCCGTATTTGGGAATTTATACGCGATTCCCCGAGGATATAAACTTGTAGTTTTGCCTTCATTTGGTAGGCTCGCTGGGGATTTTGAGTTCTCTTATTGATTATGCCTCTTGATTAGGCGAAGATCCACTTGGGGATTTTGTTGTTGATGATCCACTGGGGGATTGATTTCATTCCAGAGATCTATTTTGAATTGCCCTCCGAGGGAGAAATGGTGTTTTCGACTCCTTATGAGTTGTTGTTGTTTGAGCTGGCTTTGCCTGTGCTCTTATTTTGCTGGGGAATGGGTTTCTACCCTTTTCTTGCAATTTCTCTCTTTTTTTGCGATTTTTGGATTTTTGTTTTTGGATGCGTGTGTCTTTTTTCTTTTGTGCACACAGGCTTTTTGTCTTCTGTTGGGGATGAAGAGATTTTCTTTTCTTCTCTTTCTTCTTTTTTTTTTTTTTTGTTGGCCCTGGGGAATTTGTTGGCTTCCTGGGGGTATGATGGAGTTTTGACTCCTGGCTTTGTGAGGCCCTTTATTTGATCTGAAGATGGAAATTTTTGTTTTTTCCCTTTTTTTTTGTGGAGATTTTTCTTGATATGCTCTGTTTAGAGACATTTATTTGGCCTTTTTTCTGTAGTGGCCTCTGTTAGGGGATGAAAAGTTTTTCCTTCTGTTGCCCCCTGGTGATGTGGAGGATTTGATTCTGTGTTTTCTTTGATGGATTCTTGCATGATCTTTCTTTTTGTTTTGCCTCTGGAGTAGGCAAGGATCCGCTTGGGGATAATTAAGCCTTTCCGTTGGCTTTTCTACATTGATGAATTCCTTTTTATTGGATGGAAGGATGTTGATTGCAGCTTTAAATTATTTATGTTTGATGACTCAAGTGACGATGCTGAGTCATAATTTTTGTGTTGCCTTTGGAGTAGGCAAGGATCCGCTTGGGGATGATCGAGCCTTTCCATTGGCTTTTTTTTTTTTATTTCGCCTTTCGCGATTTTGATTTTCATATGGAGACTGGATTCTGGCGCCTCCTGTTTTCAATCACAAGTATGGAGACTAGCCTCCTTATATGCATGTTTATTATTCTTGTTTGAAGAAAATTATTTTTCTTGATTTTGACAAAGTCGTATTATGCAATTACTTTGTGTGTGAATGTCCTAAATGCCATCTAATGTTTATTTATTTTTGATGCATTTAGAAAGTGACTGGCCTTCTCCCGTTGGCTTCTTATGAATACGCCGATGGGCTCCTTCTTTATGATGATGGGCTCATCTTTTACTCATCTTTTAGTTTTAGCCCTATCTTTTGCCTAGACCGCCCTTTACGGGTTTTCGATCTAGCGGGCTGCCTTAATTTTTGCCTAGAATATCTTAGGGGGCTTTTGTTATTTTCTTATTATTTTTTTATGCTTCCCCTTTTTTTTTTTTTTTTTTTTTAGATGCATGTTTGATCTTTGATTAAAAGTCTTTGCGCATATTTATGATTTATCAATAAAGAGGCATTTCCATAATATTTGGTCAAGAGAAAGGAAATGAAAGGGAATTTTATGAACAAAAGTTTATTTCTTTTATAGAAGGATTACAAAAGGTATTTAGAAGAATGGGTAGTCAAGGTTGGTCAGTACTCGTATAGGCTTGAACAGATCATGTCTATGATATCTACCCCCAGCTTCTCCTAATTGCTTCAGCTTGAGATGCTTGAGCTCGGAGTGAAGACTATGCGATCGCTTGCTTCGGAAGAATGTTATTTTAGCCGCCTTTTCGGTTTTCGACTAAAGTAACCATTGCTCTTAGTTTTTTTTTTTTTTTATTTACTTTTTTTTTACCTCTTCTTTTTGCCTAGGACGTATCCTAGCGAGGAATATGGACCCTATCTTTTGCCCAGGAATGTCCTTTGCGGATTTTCATTCCCGACGGGTCTTGAGCAATGTCTTCAAGCATAATACTTCTTCACCGTACCGGAGTTGATTAGGTGTCGAAGTTCTTTTCCATCCATATTGATGAGGATAAGAGCCCCTTCCGAGAAAGCTCATTTGACCATAAAGGGTCCTTCATATTTAGTTCACTGCCCATTTTCCAATTTTATCCTTTTGGGCTGGAAGCAACTTATTTACCATTAAATCCTTCTTATGGTAAATGTGAGGGTTGACCTTTTTTCATAATCCTTTTTTATCTTCCCTTTGATAGGCTTGTCCATGACATATAGCATTCAGCTGTTTTTCTTCCATAAGATTTAACTGGTCATATCGGCTTTGAACCCATTTAGCTTCGTTACGTTTACTTCCATTATCATGTGCTTTTGTCAACATGATTAGCTGTACCGATTTGCCGTCTCGGATCTTTGCTATAACCGAAAAGTAATCATTTTGAATGTAGAGCAATTGTCATGTCAATGCCCCTCTTCCTTTCCTTAGGGGTTTCAATCCTCCTATTGATCACTATATTTCCACATTTCCCAGTCAACTACTTGAATGCTTTGTGGTGAAGGGTCAAGAGAATAGAAAGAAAGGGATTTATTGCAAAGGCTTGTGTTTTAGTGAGATTTTTTTTGAAAGAATAGTTTCTGTAAGAATGGCTAGCCAAGGTTGGTCAGTGTTTAGGCTAGTTCAAACAAACGTTTTGTTTTAATGAGGTAGCGTCTTCAGCGGATTACTTTAGCGCCTATTTGTGACTGATTAACTTTCCTAGTTCGACCTTTTGGGTTTTCAGCCTAGGATTTTGCCCTTTTATCTTTTTGTCTTGGCCTTTGACCTTGACGGGCTTCTTTTAATAATAATTTTTCTCAAACATTATCGAAACACGATTTTCTTATTCGTGTCTCTAGCTAATCAATCATGTTAACTTTGGCTTCATTTTGTCTATGGCGTTTTGATTATTTTGACGCATTTTGGAACAAAACGTTTGCCTAAACCTGGTTATTTAATGGGGTATAGACATATTTAGCTAGAAGAGAAGCAGATAGTAAGAATAGCATTCTTTTGTAATTCAAAGGGAAATGTGTGCCCTAAAGATGCTCGGGGGTCGGGCACACCCTGAGGAGTGATCTCTAATAGTCATTGGGTTTACATCCCTTAAAATCGGAAGAAGGGTATTTAATGACTAATGCTACCCTTGACGCTAATATCCCTCTTTTTTGGAAGATCGTCTTTTTAAGGTACGGAGGGGAGACTTCTCTTTTCTTTGTACGACTTGATCTTTTGTAGGGTTGTTCTTTAAAGGATTATCCTTAAAATCTAGGATGTCTCTTATTCCTTGAACATCCTTTCCAAGCCCTTGCCTGGGCCGTATCCATATCTCTTCATTATATGGGCCACTTTTAAACTGCTAGGATGTCTTTCCATATTTTCAAATGTCTTCTTCAGCCGCCTCCATTTAAGGTATGGTAGACGGTTCGCTGATTCGAATCTAGTCTTTAACTTGAACCATGATCAATTTGTTGCCTACCACGAATTTGATTTTTCGGTAGAGCGTTGAAGAAACTGCCTTAGCACTTTGAATCCAAGGTCTGTTCAATCTTCCCTTGGGATTCTTTTTTTCTTTTCCTCTTCGGTTTCTTTATTTTTCTTTTGTTTTTAGGAGCATTATCTTGTAGCTCCTTGGGGGAATAAATTCTTTCGCTTATCGTCCTGCCCCCAATGCTGGCTATATTGGAGATATCTTCATTGACGGACAATTCTTTTGTGCATATCCATAGTACAGCTTTATCCGATGTATAAGGGAAAGGACAAGGCATGAATAAGCGCAAAGGTGTTATTGCCTCTTCCCTGATATTATCAATTTGGGTATCGACATTTACTTCTTTCTTATTGTCTCCTTGTCCCAAATTGAAGACCTTAGTTTTTTCCTTATGGGGCTGTATCAATTGAGCTTCTTTTTCTAAGAGTCTTTGCATGTCCGGGGAAATGGTCCCCTCTTCACTGTCTAACTCAATCCATTCGTCTTCAGCTTTTAGATCTTCCAGGGAGTTTTCAATCACAGACATGACTGTATGGGTTATGCTTGGGTTTAGATTTTATTCACTTATTTTGGAATGAGAAAGAAAAGAATAACAAAGAATATGAATATTATGAAAATGCCTCATTGTATTGATAGAAGAAAATATTTACAAAGCCCATTTTAATCAAAAATCTCGTGATCATGGGCGGGGATCACGAGAGATACATCTGAAGCTTTTTGATATATATTATTATTTTTTTTTAGAGATGAAAAAAATGATGAGCCCTAATTTGCTGATCTTCCTCATCCGTCCTTTACTCGGGCTTTAGTAAGGGCTGGTCATCTACTTTTGGAGTTGGTGCGTCAAAGGTAATCCACCCCGCATCTATTAAATCTTGGACCTTATGTTTTAAGGCTATGCGCTTATCCACAGAGTGTCCCGGAGCATCCGAATGATAATTGCATTTTTCGTTCGGCTTATACCATTCTGGATATGGTGGCTCCATTCTTTTGGGAGGGATGCGCACAAGGAGTTTAGCATCCAACAATTTTATCAGCAGACTTCCGTAGGAGGTAGGTATCGGTGTAAATTTCCTTTCCTGCTTGCGTGATCTGATCTGCTGCGAGGAGGAAGGAGTAGCAGTAATATTGATTGCGTTCACGGTTCCTTCCTTCTTTTTTCCAAAACCTTTCTTAAAATTAAGAATGGAAGAATCAGAAGAGATATGTTGTGTGATTCTCCCATTTTTCAGACCTTGCTCTACTCTTTCCCCTATAATTACCACATCAGCAAAGAGTGTTGATGTGTTCCCTATCATTTTGTCATAATAGGGACCAGTCAGAGAGTTGATGAACATGGATGTGGTTTCCTTATCAGACAAAGGAGGTTCTACTTATGCTGCCAATTCTCTCCATCTTTGGGCATATGCCTTAAAGGGTTCGTCGTCCTTTTTGCTTAGCAATTGTAGATCTGCTCTTTCAGGGGTTAAATCAATATTGTATTTATAGCGACGAAGAAAAGCATCTGCCAAATGTTTCCATGTTTGGACCTGTCCTCCTCGTAATTGCATATACCAATTTAGAGCTGATTCAGCTAAGCTCTCCTGAAAGCAATGAATCAGGAGCTTTTCATTGTCAGCGTATGCGGCCATTTTGCGGCAGTACATCGTAAGATGGCTTTTAGGGCAAGTTAGCCCTATGTATTTCGGGAAGTCCGGAGTTTTGAACTTGTTAGGGAATTGTATGTTTTTAACGAGGCACATATCAGCCGCCTCTCTTATATCAAAGTTATGTCCTTCCATGGCTCTCAGCCTCTCTTCAAGAGCAATGATTTGTTGTTTTGATATTTCAGGAGCATGAACATGTACTGCTCTTGTATCAGATGGGTCATGCTCATTCTGGGGTTCCTCTTCTTCTTCTTGGTGGGAGGTTTGTTCATTCTGAGGACCCTCTTGATGAAGATTCTGTTGATGCATCATATCTAACATTTGAGCCATTTGTTCTTTCAGCGTATTAAGCTCAGCGGTGAGCTTTCGGTTTTGTTCTTCTAGTTGCTCCATTTTCTTAGCCTTTTGAGCACGAGTGAGGACGGGCGGAAGACCAGCCACCTTCTAAATGATTTTAATGATTCTTATTATAACTTTTATTTTAAATGATTAGTGTGGAATAGATATGCCCTAAGGTGAATGTGTTTATGTATGAGAGATTTCATTATGATGATGTTTGTGCATACTTTTCTTAATGCATTGGTTTTCTCTCTTTGTTTTACCACTTATTGAATGATATGGTATGAATGATACGACTTTGTCAAGAATTTTTATTATAAAAAGGTATTTTATTTTTTTTATGTCTTTAAATTGTTTTTATGA
This sequence comes from Sphenostylis stenocarpa, assembly GCA_963425845.1. NCBI lineage: Eukaryota > Viridiplantae > Streptophyta > Magnoliopsida > Fabales > Fabaceae > Sphenostylis > Sphenostylis stenocarpa. The sequence continues at coordinate 71,196,441 of OY731400.1, forward strand.
CCCTTTATTTCTTCTGTCCATCAACGTGGCTACTTAGCTTACAAAGAACCTGAAACCAGGCTAGTTTAACTGAAAACTGTCCGAGATAAAGGTGGTTTATCTTATCACTTTTATGATTTTTAGGGTTTTTCGTTATTTTTGTTTGTTGTATGATTACCCTATGCTAATGCATCAATACAAATGCAGCAAACGTATGCACACACAATTCATACATCCACGAGCAGAACCACGCTTATTACGAGGTAGGGTTTTCCTGCAGAAACGTGCTTGGTTTAGGTGGTTCTAACTGTTCTCACCAGGCCAAAGGTCCCCAAGGTGCCCCCATTATAGGGACCTCTCAATCTCTCGATCCTTGGGTCATGCACGGAACTCCGTGGCGACACCCTTAGACCAAAAGAAGAGAGTTATCACCTTGAGTTGGTGGTTTTCCGACAACGGCAGTAGCCCCGTGTGCCAACTAACCGATCGTATCTGCCACCCACTCCCTATAGGTATTCACTCTTGCCCCCGGGTATAGAGGGACTGTTGTGTGCCAGGGTTTTTGTGTGCAGTTTATATTTCAAACAATTTGCAGAAAATAGTCATACAACAATTATTAAAGCCATACAGTAAAAACATACGGAGGGCAAAGGCGTAATTTCAAATCATTACTTAGTTTGTTTTTATCTGTCACTAAATGGGATCAACTCTCTAGCTTCCCCAGTGAAGTCGCCATCTGTCGCCGCCGTCCCCTTCAACGTCCGGAGGACGTCTTGAAACGTTTATGCGAGCGGTCGCGAAAAGATGGTTTAGACTCGCGTATTTGTTTTAAAATATGTTCATTGCTTCAACATTGAAAAAGCAAGGTTTTCAAAAAGGGGTTCTTATGGAGTCGCCACCAATATTTTGACCATAAACATTGGAAAAGGATGAAAAGGCATTGATTTTAATAAAAACCAGACTTGGCCATTATAACCAGAGTTAGGTAAGGGAGTTAGTTACGTGTGGGGAAGGTGTTAGCACCCCACAACGCCCCTTTCGGGTTCCCTATGACAGATTAATTCATTTAAGTAAAGACTTCGAGAAATTACGCGATTACCCTATTTTATTACATAATATTACATGGCTATCTACATGATTTTATTCTATGTTGCATGCATAAAATGATGAATAAAGCTAAATAAAGCAATAAAAGAGATATTAAAATAGCTATCTACATGATTTTATTCTACATGGCATAAACAGTAAATAAAGCTAAATAAAACAATAAATAAAGCAATAAAAGAGAAGAGAATTGAAAAGAACCTCCGTAGCAAGCTTTGTATTGAGAATCTCCAACTGTGAGGATGCGTTTTGGCAACCCCTTTCTCTACACAAACTCTCCTCACCAATATAAGATCGACTCTACTAAAAATTTAAAGAAGAATCAAATGCGGGAATATAATTCCTTAACCGATTGTTACCTATTTAAGGCAATCGGAAAGATCATTCGAGAAAGGGAGAGAAATAGACAAGTGCTCTGAGTTTTAGAAAGTGTTTCAAAGCTCTCTGGGATGTCTGGGGTGTGTAAAAGTGGCAAATGAGCCTCCTATTTATAGTTTTTCGCAGCTGGCGCACTTTGGGACGGCCGTCTGGGTGGGACGGCCTCTGGACTGGGACGGCCGTCCCAAATGACAAAATTACACAGGCTGGGACCCCCTGGGAACCCGGGACGGCCGTCCCATTTGAACTGGGGCTTGGGACGGCCGTCCCAACTTCGGGACGCGCGTCCCAACTGGTTGGAACAGGTTGGGACGGCCGTCCCAACTGGGACGGCCGTCTCGACTTGTTCTGGCCAGTTTTGCGCGTTTCGGGACTCCGGGAAGCTTTCCTTGCTTGTTTTGGACGTCAGTGGATGCCGATATGTGTCTGTTGAAGCTTTATCTTCATATGGGAAATCTCCTTGGCTCTTATTTGTAATGCTAGACGAGCTTTATCTTGTTACGGGTGATCTCCTTTGTCTTTATTTGAGAGACCGGGCAAAATTAGGGGTCTACAGGCAGGAATTTACTGGGGACTTTGATTGTGCCTTTAGGCAATTGCTTCAACAATGGTGAAGACTTTTATGCTTTTGGGCTTGTGTTACCTCTCGCATAGGTTGATTTCCCATTTCTCTGGGACATTAGCTCTTTGCTTATTTTTGAGCAAATAGATGTTCTGTTGTAGGCTCACCGGTGATAGTTTTCCTTTTGGATGATTCATTGAGAATTTGATTACTCTGCCTAAAATCTCTTTTGAATTGCCCCCCAAAGGGGGAGAAACGGAGCTTTTGACTCCTTATTGCTTGAACTGGCTTTTGTTTATGTTCTTATTCCTGCTGGGGAATGGGTTTATATGTGTGCCTTTCATGCACGTTAGATGGAAAGATATATATATTTTTCTCTTTTCTTCGTAGTGATCCCTGGGGATTTTTATTGGCTTCCTGTGGATATAAACTTCTCATTTTCTCCCTTTATAGATTTTTCTTGATGTGCTCTTCTTGGGGATTTTCTTTCGGCTTTTTCATGCAGTGGCCTTTGTTAGAGGATGAAAGGCTTTTCTCTTCTTTCTTTTTGTTGCCCCTTAGCGATTTGGTTGATTTGATTCTGTGCTTTCTTTGATGGACTCTTGCGTGATCTTTCTTTGATGAACTCTTCGAGGCGGTGACTCTCTAATGAGTGTGCTTGATGATTCATGCGGTGATGTCTTCGAGTCATGAGGTAATCTTTTTGTTTTGCCTCTGGAGTAGGCAAGGATCCACTTGGGGATAATTAAGCCTTTCCGTTGGCTTTTCTACATTGATGACTTCCTTTTTCTTGGATGGAAGGATGTTGATTGCGGCTTTAAATATTTGATGACTCAAGTGATGATGCTGAGTCATGAGATAATTTTTGTGTTGCCTCTGGAGTAGGCAAGGATCCACTTGAGGATTTATCGAGCTTTTCCATTGGCTTTTTCTTATTGAGGTATCTCCTCTTGTTGGTGTAGAAGGTTGGTGATTGGAGCCAGTTTCTTCGAAGCTCCTTATTTTGCTAAAGTGGTTCGGATTTCGCCTTTTATTTTCGCGACTTTTATTTTCATATGGAGACTGGATTTTGGCGTCTCCTGTTTTTCAATTATAAGTATGGAGGCTAGATTCCTTATATGCATTTTTATTTATTTGAAAAATTATTTTATTTTATTCTTTTATTGATTTTGACAAAGTCGTATTATGCGACTACTTTGTGTGTGGATGTCTTAGATGCAATCTAATGTTTGTTTATTTTTTATGCATTTAGAAAGTGACTCGGCCTTCTCCCATTGGCTTTCTTATGAATATGCCGGTGGGCTCATCTTCTATAACCGTGATGTTGGGCTCTTCTTTTATCCATCTCTTGGTTTTAGCCCTATCTTTTGCCTAGACTCGCCCTTTACGGGTTTTCAATCTAGCGGTCTGCCTTAATTTTTGCCTAGAATGTCTTAGGGGTTGTTGCCTTATCTTTTGCCTAGATCGTTCTTTTGGGATTTCCGATCTAGCAGGCTACCCTGGTTTTTTACCTAAGAATATACTAGCAGGCATTTGTTATTTTCTTATTATTATTTTTTATGTGCTTCCCCCTTTTTTTTTTTTTTTTAGATGCATGTTTGATCTTTGATTAAAGGTCTTTGCGCATATTTATGATTTATCAATAAAGAGGCATTTCCATAATATTTGGTCAAGAGGAAGGAAATGAAAGGGAATTTTATTGATAAATGAGCAAAAGTTTATTTCTTTTACAGAAGGATTACAAAAGGTATTTAGAAGAATGGGTGGTCGTGGTTGGTCGTACTCGTTTAGGCTTATACAAGTCATGTCCATGATATCTCGTCCCTGGTTCTCCTAATTGCTTCAGTTGAGATGCTTGAGCTCGGAGTGAAGACCATGCGGATCGCTTGCTTCGGAAGAATGTTACTTTAGCCGCCTTTTCGGTTTTCGACTAAAGTAACCATTGCTCTCTTTTTTTTTCTTTTTTTTTTTTTGCCTAGGACGTATCCTAGCGAGGGATATGGACCCTATCTTTTGCCCAGGGATGCCCTTTGCGGGTTTTTATTCCTGACGGGTCATGAGCAATGTCTTCAAGCATAATAGTTCTTCACCGCGTCTCGAATTGATTGGGTGTCGAAGTTCCTCTCCATCCATATTGGTGAGGATAAGTGCTCCTCCCGAGAAAGCTCTTTTAACCACAAAGGGTCCTTCGTAATTTGCTCGCCCATTTTCCAATTTTATCCTTCCGGGTTGGAAGCAATTTCTTTATAACTAGATCCCCTTCTTGATAAGTATGAGGGTGGACCTTTTTATCATAAGCCTTTTTAATCTTCTTTTGATAGGCTTGTCCATGACATATAGCATTCAGCCGCTTTTCATCGATAAGGTTTAATTGATCGTATCGGCTTTGAACCCATTCGACTTCTGTTAGTTTTGTTTCCATTATGATTCGCAAGGAAGGTATTTCGATTTCTATTGGTAACACGGCCTCTACACCATATACCAGGGAAAATGGAGTAGCCCCTGTTGAAGTCCATACGGATGTTCGATAACCATGAAGAGCAAAAGGTAACATTTCATGCCAATCTCTATAGGTTTTAACCATCTTTTGAACAATCTTTTTGATGTTTTTATTGGCTGCTTCGACCGCGCCATTCATTTTGGGCCGATAAGGAGAAGAATTATGGTGTTGAATTTTGAAGTCATAACATAGTTCTTCCATCATTTTATTATTCAGATTGGTCCCGTTATCAGTAATGAGACGATGTGGAATGCCGTATCAACATATGATATTTTTCTTAATAAAGGTGACCACTACTTTTCTAGTCACATGTGCATACGATGCAGCTTCTACCCACTTAGTGAAATAATCAATGGCCACCAAAATGAATCGGTGACCATTAGACGCCTTAGGCTCAATAGGTCTGATGACATCTATGCCCCACATAGCGAACGACCAAGGGATAGCCATAACATTGAGAGGTATCGGTGGAACATGTACATTATCTGCGTGTATTTGACATTTATGACATTTTCTAGCATACCGATAACAATCTTTTTCCATTGTGGACCAAAAGTATCCTCGCTCGAGGATTTTCCTAGCCATGATATGCCCTGGTGCATGAGTCCCAAAGGTTCCTTCATGTATTTCTTTGATCAATATCTCGGGCTTCTTTGGGATTAACGCATCTTAACAAAGTAGAATCACAATTCTTTTTATAGAGGGTTTCTCCTATCAACATAAATCCTATAGCCCTTTTCCGAATGGTCCTTTTATCATTGTCACTCGATTCCTCTCGGGTATTCACCCTTTGTCAAGTATCGCTTTATGTCCCGATACCAAGGGGTTTTATCTTTTTCATTATCCACCATCATACAAAAGGCTTGTTTGTCGTGCCTTTTGATTTGGATGATGGGCATCTCATGTTCTTGCCCTAGTGCGAACATGGATGATAATGTTGCCAAGACATCCGCAATCTGGTTATCCTCCCGAGGGATATACTCGAAACTAATCTTTTCCATTTGTGAAGTCATCTTACTGGATATGCTCCGGATAAGGGATTAATTTGGAGTTTCTAGTTTCCCATTCACCCTTGAGCTGGTAAATAACAAGGGATGAGTCACCGAATACTTTGAGTTTGGTTACCCCGTGATCTAAGGCCGCTTGAATACCTAGAGCACAGGCTTCATATTCTGCCATATTGTTTGTGCAATCAAAGTTTAATCTGGTCATTATCGGGATATATTTCTTTTCGGGAGATATTAAAATAGCTCCGATCCCGTGTCCTAATAAATTTGAAGCTCCATCGAAGAACATGATCCACTCATTATTCTCTAGTTCTTCATGTTGGATGTGCATTATGTGCTCATCTCGGAAAATCATCTTGGAGGGATTGATATTCGTCTCGTTGGCCCATGTGCCAGGTAATCTGCCAAAGGACCGCCTTTGATAGCTTTCTCGAGTGACATGAATAATATCAAATTCTCGAGAGGAGTACTTGCCATCTAGCTATCCTTCCGGTAGAAATGGGTTTTTCAAATAAGTATTTGATGGGGTCCATTTTGGAAATTAACCAAGTTGTATGTCCGACCATATATTGTCGAAGGCGTTGAGTTGCCCACACCAATGCATAACATGTTTTTTCGAGTGGTGTATAACGGGTCTCATAATTTAGAAATTTTTTACCGAGGTAATATATGGCTTGTTCTTTCTTACCAAGTATCATCTTGTTGACCGAGTACACATCCCATGGATTCGTCGAGTACCTGATAGGTAAAGAATTAAGGGTCTCCCTTCCACAGGTGGTATCGATATCGGAGGATTAGTTAGGCATATTTTGATCTTTTCGAAGGCTTGTTGGCATTCATCGTTCCAAACCGTCGATTGGTTTTTACGCAATAACTTGAAGATGGGCGTACATTTATCTCGTTAATTGCGCAATGAACCGTGCGATGTAGTTTATTCGACCTAAGAACCCTCTCGACTTCTTTTTCTCGTTCTTGGTGGAGGCATTTCTATGATTGCCTTTGTCTTATCGGGGTCCACCTCAATTCCTCTTTTACTAACAATAAACCCAAGGAGTTTTCCCGATCGTACTCCGAATGTGCATTTAGCCGGGTTGAGCTTAATCTGGTATTTTCGAAGTCGATTGAATAGTTTCTTTAAGTGTAGGAGGTGATCTGTCTCATTTTTGGACTTGACAATCATATCATCCACGTATACTTCGATTTCTTTGTGGATCATATCGTGAAATAGTGTAACCATAGCCCTTTGATAGGTTACCCCTGCATTCTTAAGTCCAAAAGGCATTACTCTATAACAAAATGTCCCCCATGGCGTAATGAAGGAAGTTTTTTCTCTATCTTGAACAGCCAATTTAATTTGGTTATACCCTGCATATCCGTCCATGAAAGAATAGAGAGTATTTGTAGCAATGTGATCTACCAACGTATCGATATGTGGTAAGGGAAAGTCATCTTTTGGACTTGCACGGTTTAAGTCCCGTAAACTACGCATACTCGATTTTTCCATTTTTCTTTACAACTGGCACGATGTTTGCCAGCCATTCGAGGTATTTTGAAACGATCAGTGAAATTGGCATCCAACTGCTTTCTCTACTTCTTCTTTAATTTTTAAGGACCATTCTGGTTTTACTCTTCTGAAGTTTCGTTTAACAGCCGAAATCCCTCTTTTAATGGTAATCGATGCTCCACTATACTTTTATCGATTCCAGGCATATCATGGTAGGACCACGCAAACACGTCCATATATTCTCTTAGCAATTGTATTAGTTTTTCTCTCGACATCATCGTCAATTTGGGTCCCAATATTTACTTCTTTCTTATCATCTTCTCGATCCCAAATTGATAGACTCAGCTTTTCTCCGATGGGGCTGTATTGATTGAGCTTCTTTTTCTAACAGTCTTTGCATGTCCAGGGAAATGGTCCCCTCCTCACTGTCTGACTCAATCCATTCGTCTTCAGCTTTCAGATCTTCCAAGGAGTTTTCAATCACAGACATGACTGTTTGGGTTATGCTTTGTTTTAGATTCCTTTATTTGATGTATGAGAGAGAAAAGAATGAAAGAGAAAAAAAAATGCCTCATTGTATTGATAGAAGAAAATATTTACAAAGCCCAATTTAACCAAAAATCTCGTGATCATGGGCAAGGATCACGAGAAATACATCGGAAGCTTTTATTATTTCTTTATGTTTATTGCAAAAAAAATGGTAAAAATGATGAGCCCTAATCTGCCTGGTCTCCCTTATCCCGTCTTTACTCGGGCTTTGATAAGGGTTGGTCGTCCACCTTTGGAGTAGATGCGTCAAAGGTAATCCATCCCGCATCTATTAAATCTTGGACCTTATGCTTTAAAGCCATGCAATTATCTACAGTAGTGTCCTGGAGCGTCCGAATGATAATTGCATTTTTCATTTGGTTTATACCATTCTGGATAGGGTGGCTCCATTTTCTTGGGAGGGATACGCACGAGGAGCTTGGCGTCCAATAATTTCAAAAACAGACTTCCGTAGGAGGTAGGTATGGAAGTGAATTTCCTCTCTTGTCTGCGTGGCTTGGTTTGTTGGGAGGAGGCAGAAGGAGTGGTAATATTAATTGCATTCACGTCTCCTTCCTTCTTCTTTCCAAAATTCTTTTTAAAAGTTTGAGTAGAGGAATTGGAGGGAGTTTGTTGTACAATTCTTCCACTCTTCAAACCTTGCTCTACTCTTTCTCCTATAATGACTACATCCGCAAAGAGTGTTGATGTATTCCCTATCATTTTGTCGTAATAAGGACCAGTCAGAGAATTGATGAACATGGATGTAGTTTCCTTGTCCGATAGAGGAGGTTCCACTTGTGCTGCCAATTCCCTCCATCTTTGGGCATATGCTTTGAAGGATTCGTCATTTTTCTTGCTTAATAATTGTAGATCTCGCTCTTTCAGGGGTCAGATCAATATTGTATTTATAACGACGAAGAAACGCATCTCGCAGATGTCTCCAGGTTTGGATTTGCCTTCCTTCTAGTTGCATATACCAGCTTAAAGCCGATTCAGCCAAGCTCTCCTGAAAGCAAGTGGATCAGAGTTTTTCATTATCAAGCATGTGCAGCCATCTTACTAGCAGTACATTGTAAGATGGCTTCTTGGACAGGTCTTTCCCATGTATTTTGGGAAATCCGGAGTTTTGAACTTGTTAGGGAATTGAATATTTTTGACGAGGCACATATCGCCCGCCTCTTTTATATCAAAGTTATGACCTTCCATGGCTCTCAGCCTCTCTTCAAGAGCAAGTGATTTGTTGTTTTGATACTTCGAGAGCATGAATATGTACTCGTTCTTGTGTCGATTGATCGTGCTCATTTTGAGGTTCCTCTTCTTCTTCTTGGTGAGAGGCTTGTCCATTCCGAGGACCCTCTTGATGAAGATTCTATTGATGCATCATTTCTAACATTTGAGCCATCTCGTTCTTTCAGCGTAGTAAGCTCAGCTGTGAGCTTCGGGTTTTGTTCTTCTAGTTGTTCCATCTTCTTAGCCTTTTGAGCACGAGTGAGGACTCGGCGGAAGACCGACCACCTTCTAAATGATTTTAATGATTCTTATTATAACTTTTTATTTTAAATGATTAGCGTGGAATAAATATGCCCTAGGATGAATGTGTTTATGTATGAGAGATTTTATTATGATGATGTTTATGCATACTTTTCTTAATGCATTGGTTTTCTCTCTTGGTTTTACACTTATTGAATGATATGGTATGAATGATACGACTTTGTTAAAAAAAAATTTTTTTTTACAAAAGGTATTTTTATGGTTTTAACTCGGTTTTACCTTTTTTATGACCCTTTATCTCTTCGTCGCTTAGCCGTGGCTACTTAGCTTACAAAGAACCTGAAACCAGGCTAGCTTAATCGAAGACTGTCCAAGATAAAGGTGGTTTGTCTTATCACTTTTATGATTTTTAGGGTTTTTTCATTTTTTTGTCTCGTTATATGATTACCCTATGCTAATGCATCAATACAAATGCAGCAAACGTATGTACACACAATTCATACATCCATGAGCAAAGCCACGCTTAATTAATCACGAGGTGGGATTTTCCTGCAGAGATGTGCTTGGTTTAGGTGGTTCTAATTGTTCTCACCAGGCCAAAGGTTCCCAAGGTGCCCCCATTATAGGGACCTCTCAATCTCTCAGTCCCTCGGGTCATGCACGTAACTCCGTGTCGACACCCTTAGACCAAAAGAAGAGAGTTATCACCTTGAGTTGGTGGTTTCCGACAACGGATGTAGCCCCGTGTGCCAACAAGCCGGTCATATCTCGCCACCCACTCCCTAAAGGTATTCACTCTTGCCCCCGGTATAGAGGGACTGTTGTGTGCAAGGGTTTTTATGTGCGCTTATATTTCAAACAATTTGCGTAAGTAATCATACAAGCAATTATTAAAGCCATACAAGTAAAAACATACGGAGGGTAAAGGCGTAATTTCAAATCTTTACTTAGTTTTGAATTTATCTGTCACTAAATGGGATCAACTCTCTAGCTTCCCCAGCAGAGTCGCCATCTGTCGCCGCCGTCCCTTTCCGACATCTGAGGACGTCTCGAACGTTTATGCGAGCGGTCGCGAAAAGATGGTTTAGACTCGCGTATTTGTTTTAAAATATATTCATTGCTTCCGAGGTGTCCAACAATTGAATTATCCTCTAATAAAAGCAAGGTTTTCGAAAAGGGGTTCTTATGGAGTCGCCACCAATGTTTTGACCATAAACATTGGAAAAGGATAAAAGGCATTGATTTTAATGAAAACCAAACTTGGCCATTATAACCAGAGTTAGGTAAGGGAGTTAGTTACGTGTGGGGAAGGTGTTAGCACCCCACAACGCCCTTTCGGGTTCCCTATGACAGATCAATTCGTTTAAAGAGAAGACTTCGAGAAATTACGCGATTACCCTATTTTATTGCATAATATTGAAATGGCTATCTACATAATTTTATATAAATAAAGCTAAATAAAGCAATAAAAGAGATATTAAAATGGCTATCTCGCATGATTTTATTCTACATGGCGTAAACAATAAATAAAGCTAAATAAAACAATAAATAAAGCAATAAAAGAGAAGAGAATTGAAAAGAACCTCCGTAGCAAGCTTTATATTGAGAATCTCGAACCGTGAGGATGCGTTTTGGCAACCCCTCTCTCTACACGTACTCTCCTCACCAATACAAGATCGACTCCACTAAAAATTTAAAGAAGAATCAAATGCCGAATATAATTCCTTAACCGATTGTTACCTATTTAAGGCAATCTGAAAGATCATTCGAGAGAGGGAGAGAAGTAGACAAGTGCTCTGAGTTTTTTAAGGTGTTTCAGAGCTCTCTGGAGTGTCTCGTGTCCCGAAAAAGTGGCAAATGAGCCTCCTATTTATAGTTTTCGCACTGGCGCGCTTGGGACGGCCGCCCGGGTTGGGACGGCCGCTCGGACCGAGATGGCCGTCCCAAATGGCAATTTTACACATGGCGAGACCACCTGGGGACCCGGACGGCCGTCCCATTTAAATTGAGCTTTGGGACGGCCGTCCCACTTTTGGGACGCGCGTCCCACTTGATTCTGGCAGGTTGGGACGGCCTGTTGTATTTGGGACCACATGTTGTGTTTGGGACGGCCTGTTGTGTTTGGGACGGCCTGTTGTATTTGGGACCACCTGTTGTGTTTGGGACCACCTGTTGTGTTTGGGACGGCCTGTTGTGTTTGGGACGGCCTGTTGTGTTTGGGACCACCTGTTGTATTTGGGACCACCTGTTGTGTTTGGGACGGCCTATTGTGTTTGGGACGGCCTGTTGTGTTTGGGATGGCTGTCCCAGTTTGGGACGGCTGTCCCAACCTGTTTTGGCCTGCCTTCGCGTTTTGGGACCCCCGGGAAGCTTTCCTTTCCTTTTTCGGACGTCGTTTGATGCCGATGTGTGTCCGTTGAAGCTTTATCTTCATATAGGGAGTCTTCTTGGCTTTATTTGAGAAACCGGGCAAAATTAGGGGTCTACACTTGGATTACAAGTTAAACAACTTAAAGAAGGAAGTTTTCTGCATCAATCTAAATACTGCACAAAACTTTTGAAGAAATTTGAGATGGAACATTGCAAAGAAGCATCAACACCTATGTCCACAAATTGCTATCTTGATTCTGATGAAAAAGGAAAAGCTATTGATGAAACCAAATATAGAGGACTTATTGGTTCTTTGCTATATCTAACAGCAAGTAGACCTAACATTATGTTCATTGTTTGTATGTGTGCCAGGTTTCAATCTGCACCAAAAGAATCACATCTTACTGCTACAAAAAGAATCCTCAAATATCTCAAAGGAACTTTAAATGTTGGGTTATGGTATCCTAGTGAGTCCAAACTAAATTTAATTGGATACTCTGACTCAGATTTTGCAGGTTGTAAGCTTGACAGGAAAAGTACCAGTGGCACCTGTCATCTTCTTGGAAGCAGTCTAATTTCATGGCACAGTAAAAAACAATCATGTGTTGCCCTTTCTACAGCTGAAGCGGAGTACATTGTAGCTGGAAGCTATTGTGCTCAATCTCTTTGGATCAAACAACAGCTTGAGGATTATGGTTTAATTCTCAGAAAGATTCCTCTCTTATGTGATAATACTAGTGCCATTATGTTAACTAAAAACCCAATTCAACTATCTAGGACAAAACATATAGAAATTAGACATCATTTCATTAGAGATCATGTTTTGAAAGGTGATTGTGAAATTTTCTTCATAGAAACTGAAAAACAACTAGCAGATATTTTTACAAAACCTCTTGCTCGTGATCGGTTTTACAAAATTCGCACTGAATTAGGCATGATAGATGCATCAAACATTGCTTAATTTTCAAAACTAGTTATTTTAATTGATATAAACAAGATGTAAATTAATTAAAAACACTTATACAACATTTTTCAAACTATTTCAATCGATTAAATGTCGATTTAATCGATTAAATCAACTTATGTTTTTAAACTTTCAAAATTCATCACTGTTTTAATCGATTAAAACATAATTTCAATCGATTAAAACCATTAACAAGAACTTTTTAATCGATTTATCCTGTTTTTAATCGATTTTTACTCTAGGAAGAAAAATTAAAGGCTTTAGTTAATGGTTGTTCTTGTAACATGCTACTAAAGCATGGTTCCCTTATCTTTACACGTGTTAATTGTTTTCATTACAAACGTGTTAATGAAGATAAGTTTGGATCAACTTTGATTGATCTTCACATGAGTAAGGTAGCGTATCCATATTTTTACTATTTTCGAAATCTAATACCTGATACATACCATGCATATTGTTGTTCCTCTGTTCCCTATTTTTGATGAAGTAAAAAGGGGGAGAAATAATTGCTTTACTTCTAATAAATTTAGGGGGAGAAATAATTCTTTAGGAGAGCAGCAATTTAGGGGGAGAATTGAATAAACTGATTAACTTTTTTTATTAACTAATCTATTTTATCAAGTGACTTCTTCTACAGAGTTATTTTTCAAAATGATGTTTGTCTTCATCAAATAGGGGGAGACTGAAAAAAATGAAGATCTTATTGAATTACCTTGGCAAAGATCTTGTTGATTTGATGAAGTCAAGAATAAAGTCAAAGGCTACTTTGTGGCAGTCAAAGGTCACTCGGATAAAAGAGTAGAAGGATTAGTGTGTCTATAGTTCCGCTTAGGTATAATCTTTTTTATCTTTTCTGCTGCATGAGGTTTCTTCACTTAAAAGTTTTTGTAAAATGCCTCTTAAAGAAATTTAACGATCAAAACCAATGTATTTTGATAAAAGCTTTCTTAATAAACTATTTTAACTAATAGAATATAAGCTTTATCAACTAAAATGTTCTTCACACTTTTATAACAAGGTTTTAACTAATATAACTTCGAAATAACCGATTGTTTTCATTAAGGGAAGTTTTGAAAACCTTCAGTCAGTATTTTAACTGATACAGTTTCGAAATAACCGATTAAAATCACTTAAAATGTTCAGAGAAGTGTTCTGGCAGTATTTTAATCGATACAACTTCGAAATAATCGATTAAAACCACTTGGAGTACTGTTTGACCGATCAGAATGGGTTTATGACCGATCAGAACCAGATATGATCGATCAGAATTGAGTTATGACCGATCAGAACTGGATATGATCGATCAGAATTGGGTTAATTATGACCGATCAAAACTATTTTAATCGATTAAACCACGTTTCAATCGATTAAATCAACTTAAGAAAACTTGAACTAAGCGTTTTAATCGATTAAAACGATTTTTTATCAGTTAAAATCACTTGAAAAAGTTTACAAGAAAGTTTTGCAGTATTTTAATCGATTGAAACACGAAACAATCGATTAAAACAAATTAGAAGATTTTTTACAAAGAGTTTTAATTGATATAAACGTTGTCTTATCAGTTAAAACAAATCTGGAAAATAATCAAGAACGTTTTAATGGATTAAAAGATTATTTTAACAGATTAATTAAACCAGCAGTTTTGAAAATCTTCTATAAAAACAGAGTTGCTTGAACTTTTTATATATACATCTGATATACATATTTTAGCTATCAATCAAGCAATCAAAAGTGATACTATCAAGAAAGAATTACGCTACTTTTTGTGAAGTTCATCAAAGATCTTTCTTGAGGAAAAATTGCATTCTTTTGAAGAAGAAACAACATATTGCAGAACTGCATAAAACTAGTTTGAGCGTTTTAGTTTCTTCTGTTTGTTTCTTTACTTTCTTTTACTGTATTGTGGGTGCCTGGAATTGTGGGCACTGGTTTCTGTAGTTGGAATTTGGCTGCAGGGTAATTCAAGAACTGGAATTTGGTTCTTGGTGAAAGGTTAGGTGCAGGAACTGGAATTGTGGTTCTTGTGGTAGATTGAGTGTGTGATTAAGGTTGTAATCTGTAAAATATTCAATCTAGTGGAACCCAGTTGGAATTTGGCTGGAGATTGGACGTAGCCCTGGGATTGGGTGAACCAGTATAAACTTTGGTGATATCTTTCTAAATCTTTCTCTTCTTTAATTCTGTGACTACATTTATTTTTTGATTGCTTGCTGTGTGATTCAAGAATTGGTCAGATTACTTAATCTTTGAAATAGATAATCTGTTAATTGCGAAAATATTTCAAAGATCAATTCACCCCCCTCTTGATCTCAGCCTCTTTTTCTAACAGGAGAGAGTGAAGAAACCTCTGGAGCAAGCTTTTGATGAAGTCTCTTGAAAAATAGGATGCGTTTTGGCAGCCCTTTGCTTTACAACGTCGAATTCTCTCTCGAAACGCTATAAAAATATCTTAAAACACTCAGAAACTCCAGAAATGCTTCGGAGGGACTCTAGGAGAAGATTTCTAAGAAATGGTAGAAGGAGAAGTGGAATAGATGTCTCAAATGAAGGGGAGAGTGCCCCCTAGTTATAGGGATTTGCGCCTGTCAGGTCGAGATGGTCGTCTTGCCAGTCGGGACGGCGGTCTCGACTTTGCCAAATGGCAAGACCACCGTCTCGTTTGGCGAGATGGCGGTATCGACTTGCCAAATGATGAGAGGGTCGTCTTGCCAATCAGGAGGGTGGTCTTGCCAAACGAGATGGCAGTCTCGACTTGCCATTCAGCGAGTTAGCGGTCTCGACTTGCCATTCAGCGAGACAGCGGTCCCGAAAAGCGAGATGGCGGTCTCAACCCCTTAAGGTGGGAATCCTTTTTTTTTGTACAGAAAAGCCTTCCTACTCTAATATGGGGCCAAATAGTCTCTCCTAGTGGCTTTTTAGGCCTTGCCCATCTTCGATTAGGAGGTCTTCTGCCCTTTATTTTGAGGTCGGGCAAGATTTGGGGTCTACACTATGCATGCATGTGGATGGGCTGATACCAGGAATGTCTGCCAGGGTCCAGCCGATGGCTTTCTAATGCCTTTTCAGAACATGAAACAGTTTCTCCTCTTGAACAACATCAAGGGAGGTGGAAATGATCACTAGAAACTTCTCATCATCCTCCAAATAAGCAAACTTGAGGTTTTCTGGTAGGGTCTTTAGTTATGGAGTGGGTGCTGGCTGAACAGAAGGAACCAGAGAGGGAAGAAGAATGGGTTCCACAGCCTGTACCTCAACCTGCAAGTTAGATTCATGTATACTTCCTGCAACATGGTTGTCGCCACCGTCAAAAGAGGCGGTTGGAGCGACGCAATGGTTCCGACTTTCCATTTTTCGTGTTTTTGTGGGTGAGGTTACAACGCCTTTAGGTTGTCCGATAATCGGGCTGAACCTAAGGGCGAGGTTTTCAAAAGGGTGTTCTTAGATCGTCCGATAACCGGGCTGACCTAAGAACAAATTTGAAAGGGTTCTTATGGAGTCGCCACCGATGTTTTTACCAGAAACATCGAAAAATGGGAGAAAAAGGCGTTGGTTTCTTAGAAAAATTAACTTCGGTCGTTAAAATCAAAGTTGGGTGTAGACCCCAAATCTTGTCCGGCCTCCAAATAAAGAATAGAAGACCTCCTATTCAAAGATGGACGAAGCCTAACAAGCCACTAGGAGAGACTATTAGGCCCCATACTAGGATAGGAAGGATTTTCTGCATAAAAAATAAGTTTTCTCGCCTTTTTGGGACGAGACCGCCGTCTCGAAATCGAGACCGCCATCTCGCCTCATGCAAATGGCGAGACCGTCGTCTCACCAAACGAGACGGCGGTCTCGCCACCTGCGAATGACGAGATGGCGGTCTCGATTGGCGAGACGGCGATCTCGCCACCTGCGCAGGACGAGACAGCGGTCTCGTTTGGCGAGACGGCGGTCTCGCCACCTGCGCAGGACGAGACGGCGGTCTCGTTTGGCGAGACGGCGGTCTCGACCCTGTTAGATGAGAATGGCGGTCTCGCCACTGCCAAGCGCGAAAACCTATAAATAGGGGTCCTCCCCCCCTCATTTCCACACACCACAGCTTTCTCCTCCTTCTCTCTAGGATTTCTCTCTCTAGAATCCCTCCGACGCATTTCCGGAGCTTCTAAGTGTCTTTAGAGTGAGTTTTCAAGCGTTCCGAGAGGTCTTCCGGCGCTGTAGAGTGAAGGGCTGCCAAAACGCACCCAATTTATTGAGAAATTAATAGAGAAAGCTTGCTTCGGAGGTTTAAACTCTCCCTCTCTACTTTTACCGCTTTAATTTTAAATTATGCAATAGATTAGGGCCATGTAGTCACAATTTTAAATTCCGCAAAAATAAAAAGGGCAAACGCGTAATTTTCACCGGTTTAAATATTTTTAAATAGCTGGCCTGTCATAGGAAACCCGAAAGGGGCGTCGTAAAGGGACTAATACTCCCTTTACACGTAACTAACTCCCTTACCCAACTTTGGTTCTAATGACCAAAGTTGGTTTTTGAAAACCAACGCCTTTTAAAACCCCTTTTCCGATGTTTCCGGTAAAAACATCGGTGGCGACTCCACAGAACCCCATAGATCTAGTCCTTGGGTTAGCCCGGTTATCGGACAACCCAAGGACGCCCTTTCAAAAACCTCGCCCCTAGGTTAGCCCGGTTATCGGACAACCTAAAGGCGTTGTAAGCACCCATAAAAAAAACGCGAAAATCAAAAGGGTCGAAACCATCGCATCGCTCCGACCGCCTCTCTTTTTGACGGCAGAGACAGATGGCGACTCCACTGGGGAAGCCTCGAGAGTTGATCCCATTTAGTGATGGGTCGGCTTAAAAATAAATAAACCAAGAAAATAACGCTTTTGCCCTTAACTTGTATTATAACATGTTTTATTGCTTGACTTTAAATAACTGTTGTCTGTTTATACTTCCGCAATTGTATGAAATACAAATTGTACACAAACCTTTGCACACAACAGTTCCCTCTATACTCGGGGGCAAGTGAGAAAACCATAGGGAGTGGGTGGCAGGTACGGTTCGCTGTAGTGAGGGCCTTGAGCCCACCAGTGTGATCGGAAACCACCACTCAAGGTGATAACCTTCCTCTTTTGGCAACAAGACTGACTACGACCTTAGTGCTAAGCATAGTCGGACGGCTGAAGAGTGGGGACCCTATAATGGGGGCACCTTGGGGGCCTTAGCCTGGTG
The DNA here is from genome assembly GCA_963425845.1 of Sphenostylis stenocarpa. Taxonomy (NCBI): domain Eukaryota; kingdom Viridiplantae; phylum Streptophyta; class Magnoliopsida; order Fabales; family Fabaceae; genus Sphenostylis; species Sphenostylis stenocarpa. The sequence continues at coordinate 71,214,051 of OY731400.1, forward strand.
AGAACAGTTAGAACCAACCCTTGCCAATGCACTTTTCTGCAGGAAAACCCTACCTCGTGATAAAAACAAATTCTTGCCTGTTCGTGGATGACCAAATTGTGTGTGCATATGTTTGTTGCATTTGTCTGTTGCATAGCATAAACAAACAACAAAACAAAAAATATTCCAAAAATACTTTCACAAATAAACACCCTTATCTCGGACAGTCTGCCTTTTAGCTAGCCTGATTTCAGGTTCTTTGTAAGCTAAGTAGCCACGCAGTTCCGACATAAGAGATAAGGGACGCTAAATATTCTTTCACATAAAGCCACATTTTATCTCGGACAGTCTGCCTTTTAGCTAGCCTGGTTTCAGGTTCTTTGTAAGCTAAGTAGCCACACAGTTCCGACAGAAGAGATAAAAGGCTATAAAATAAACATCAAATAAAAATCAAAATACCAAAATACCAGAAAATAAATAAACTTCTGACAAAGTCAAAACATTCATATTACATCATACCATGAGTAAAGAAAAAACAAGAGAGAAAATAAAAAGCGAGAGCGCATGCAACATCATTCAAACAGAATCTCTCATGCATAAGCATATTCATTGTAGTTCAAACACTCAACATGCATTAATAAAATTCTTCCGGGCATTCTAGAAAGTGGTTGGTCCTCTCCCCACTCGCACTCGAGCACAAAAAGCAAAGGCAATGGAAAACTTGGAGGAACAGAACCGAAAGCTCACTGCGGAGGTCAATACCCTCCGCGAGCAGGTGGCCCAATTAATGGAGGTCGTACGCCAGGGTCAGAATAAGGGCGAAGGCCAAGCTGAACACGTCCCTCCCCATGAGGAGGACGAAGAAGAATACTTCTATGATGAGAAGGATGCTAAGACTGCACACATCCTTACTCCAGAGGTATCCAAACAACAACTCTCTGCCCTGGAGGAGAGGCTCAAGGCAGTCGAAGGGCACAACTTTGACGTCAAGGAGGTGGCAGACATGTGCCTAGTGAAGAACATCCACTTCCCTCCCAAATTCAAGATCCCGGACTTCCCCAAGTACGCCGAGATGACCTGCCCAAAGAACCATCTTACGATGTATTGTCGTAAGATGGCCGCCCATGCTGACAACGAAAAACTCCTGATCCACTGCTTCTAGGAGAGTCTGGCGGACACAGCTCTCAACTGGTACATGCAGCTAGAGAGAGGGCAAGTCCAGAACTGGAAACAGTTGGCTGATGCTTTTCTTCGTCGTTACCGATACAACATTGATCTGACTCCTGATAGGTCAGATCTCAGAACTCTAAGCAAAAGGAATGACGAACCTTTCAAAGCATACGCCCAAAGATGGAGGGAAATGACTGCCCAAATAGAGCCTCCTTTGACTGACAAGGAGACAGTGGCTATGTTCATCGATTCACTGACTGGAGCATACTACGACAAGGCAATAACCAGTACCTCCAACCTTTTCTCAGACATAGTCACTGTGGGGGAGAGAGTAGAGCAGGGACTAAGGAGCGGGAAGATAGCACAGTCTTCCCAAGCTGGGGTCTCATTCAGGAAGCCTGCCGGCAAGAAGAAGGACGAATCTGTGCATGCAATCAACTTCGCCACCCCTTCTTCTGCCCCACAAACGGCCAGGCAGCCCCGCAAGAAAGAGAGGAAGTTCACTCCAATCTCCACTTCCTATGGACTACTGCTGCCTCAGCTGTTGGAGGCTAAGCTCCTAACCTGCGCTCCTCCCAAGAAACAGTTGGAGCCTCCCTACCCCGAATGGTATAAGCCAAACGAGAAATGCGCTTACCATTCAGGTTCACCTGGGCACTCTATAGAAAATTGCTTGACCCTTAGGTATCGAGTTCAAGAATTAATCAACGCCGGGTGGATAACTTTCGATGCCTCCGCTTCCGATGTCGACGCCAAACCTCTATCAAAGCCGGAGTAGTAGAGAGGGAGGACTGGGAGGATCAGCCCTTAGGGTGTCTATTTTTAAGCTTTTCTCTGTATCTCCTGCGGTCCCCGCCCGTGGCCGCAGGAATTTTGATTAAAAGGGCTTATACATACATTTCATTTTCATTAATACACAAGGCATTTTGTCATATTCATTCTTTTCCCTCTTCTATTTATTATTCTTTCAAAAATAAATTAAATAATAAAATCTATGACTAAAACATAACCTAAAACACATCATGTCTGTGATTGATGAATCTCTGTGGACCCCGAAAACGGAAAGCGAATGGGTCAGGTCCGACAGTGAGTAGGAGACCATTTCTCCGGATATGCAAAGAATGCTAGAAAAGGAAACACGCATCATACAACCGCATCAGGAGGAAATAGAAACCGTTAATTTGGGAAAAGAGGATGAGGAGAAAAAGGTGAACATCGACACCCAAATAGAAAGTAACGTAAGGGAAGAATTGATACAACTACTAAAGGAATATATGGATGTATTTGCTTGGTCGTATCATGACGTGCCTGGGCTCGACACGAGTATAGTAGAGCATAGATTGCCCTTAAAAGAGGGGTTTCGACTTGTGAAACAAAAACTCAGGAGAATCAAACCGGACTGGTCCTTAATGATAAAGGAGGAAGTGCAAAGGCAGTTAGATGCTAATTTCCTGGTAGTATCCAAATACCCAGAATGGTTGGCCAACATAGTACCCGTCATTAAAAAGACTGGGAAGGTCAGGGTCTGCGTGGATTATAGGGACCTCAATCGAGCAAGTCCAAAAGACGATTTTCCCCTACCACATATAGACACACTGGTAGACCATACTGCTACCAATATGCTATATTCCTCCATGGACGGGTATGCGGGGTACAACCAAATCAAGTTGGCCGTTGAGGACAGAGAAAAAACCTCCTTTATCACACCATGGGGCACCTTTTGCTATCGCGTAATGCCCTTCGGACTCAAGAATGCAGGGGCTACTTATCAAAGGGCTATGGTCACGCTATTCCATGACATGATCCACAAGGAAATAGAAGTATACGTGGATGATATGATCGCCAAGTCCAGAAATAAAATGGACCACATTCAATATCTCAAAAAGCTCTTTGACCGACTCCGAAAGTATCAGCTCAAACTGAACCCAGCAAAATGTACTTTCGGAGTACGATCAGGAAAACTCCTAGGGTTCATTGTCAGTGAAAGAGGAATTGAGGTGGACCCCGACAAAACTAAGGCGATTTTGGAAATGCCTCCACCGAACACAGAAAAGGAGGTCAGAGGTTTCCTAGGCCGAATTAATTACATCGCCCGTTTCATCGCGCAGTTAACGGATAAATGTATCCCCATCTTAAAACTGTTGCGCGAAAACCAACCAACGGTGTGGAATGAAGAATGCCAACAAGCATTTGATAAGATCAAGACTTGTTTAACCAATCCGCCCGTATTGGTACCACCAGTTGGAGGGAGACCTCTGATCCTATATTTATCAATACTTGAAGAATCCATGGGATGTGTGCTCGGCCAACATGATGAATGTCGCCGCCGTCTGAAAAAGAGGCGGTCAGAGTGACGCGATGGTTTTTCGACCCTTTTGTTTTCGCGTTTTTTATGGGTGGTTACAACGCCTTTAGGTTGTCCGATAACCGGGCTAACCTAGGGGCGAGGTTTTCGAAAGGTGTCCTTGGGTTGTCCGATAACCGGGCTAACCCAAGGACTTATTTATTTTGGGTTCTATGGAGTCGCCACCGACGTTTTTACCGGAAACATCGGAAAAAGTTTTTGAAAGGCGTTGGTTTTTGAAAACCAACTTTGGTCATTAGAACCAGAGTTGGGTAAGGGAGTTAATTACGTGTAAAGGGAGTATTAGTCCCTTTACGACGCCCCTTTCGAGTTCCCTATGACAGGCCAGCTTTTATTGTTAATAAATAAACCGGAAAATATGCTTTTGCCCTTTTTATTATGCGGAATTTAAAGTGATGACTACATGGCCCTAATCTATTAAATAATTAAAATTAAAGCGTTAAAATTAGAGAGGGAGAAATTAAACCTCCGAAGCAAACTTTTTATATTTCTTTAAAAGAAATGGGGTGCTTTTTGGCAGCCCTTCACTCTACAAGACGTCAGAAACTCTTCTAGACGCCGAAAAATGCTCTCAAATACACTCAGAAACTCCGGAAATGCGTTGGAGGGATTCTAGAGAGAAGTTTTTAGAGAGAAGGCAGAGCTAATGCTTGAGGTGTGTGGAAATGAGGGGGGGAGGACCCCTATTTATAGGTTTTCGCGCTGTCAGGTGGCGAGACCGCCGGTCTCGTCTGACAGGGTTGAGACCGCCGTCTCGTCCAACTAGACCGCCGTCTCGACCTGCCAAGCGTGGCGAGACCGCCGTCTAGGGAAACGAGACCGCCGTCTCGCCCTTCGCGGGTGGTGAGACCGCCATCTCGTCAAGCGAGACGGCGGTCTCGCCACTTGCGTGAGGCGAGACGGCGGTCTGGGAAATCCAGAGGGCGGTCTCGTCCCAACAAAGCGAGAAAACTTATTTTTTCGTACAGAAACTCCCTCCTATCCTAGTATGGGGCCTAATAGTCTCTCCTAGTGGCTTGTTAGGCTTCGTCCATCTCCAAATAGGAGGCCTTCTGATCTTTATTTGGAGGCCGGACACGATTTGGGGTCTACAGCTACCCCCCCTTTACCCGACTAGTCGACTGCTGGCCTTTTATGCCAAGGTGATCGACTGGAGGGTAAAGGAGTTGACCCTCTTGCTCGGTTGCCCTTCAGATGCTCCGTTTTTGCGGCGGATGATCTTCTAGGGAAATGTTGTGTTGTGCGCTTCTGGGATGCTCCTTTGATGCGGTAGCTGACCCCTTCGGCTGATGAGTATGAACCCCCATCTGGTTTGACGAGTATGAACCCTCGCCCGGTAAGCCCCCTTCTGTAAGGCCTGATGAGTACACACCCCCATCTGGTGTTTGACGAGTATGAACCCCCGTCTGGTAAGCCCCCTTCTGTAAGGTCCGATGGGTATACACTCCCATCTGGTGTTTGACGAGTATGAACCCCCGTCTGGTAAGCCCCCTTCTGTAAGGCCCGATGGGTACACACCCCCATCTAGTGTTTAGCCTCCGGATGCTCCATCTTGCGGTAGCTGATCCTTTGGCTGTGGTGGCGGCTTACTGATTCTGATCATGCGCCAGCTCCCTGGGGAGTGATTTCTGTGTTCGTGCACTTCCAGGATACTACTTCTGACGTAGCCGATCCCTTCGGTGGACACGTGGTAAAACCTCGGGATACTCCTTCTGACGGTAGTCAATCCTTCGGTTGATGGGTATAAACCCCCCATCAGGCTGGTAGTTGCAGTCCGTTGTGTGGGACTGGATGGGTATGAACCCCCCATCATGGTAGTAAATGCAGTCCGTTGTGTGGGACTGGATGGGTATGAACCCCCCATCAGGCTGGTAAATGCAGTCCGTTGTGTGGGATTGGATGGGTATGAACCCCCCATCAGGCTGGTACAGTCCGTTATGTGGGACTGGATGGGTATGAACCCCCCATCAGGGTGGTAAATGCGACTTACTGATCCGGCTCGAGCGTAGATCAGGCGCAACGTGTGCGCAGGTTGATAGGTATAAACCCCCTATCAGGCTGGTACAGTCGTTGCGTAGGACTGGTGGTGGTGGCGGCTTACTGCTCGGGTAGCTCATGCACCGTTGTTGAGATGTGTTTTGTCTTTGTGTTTTTGTCTTTTCTGGGAATTGTCGTCCGGTCTGTGCCGGGGATTCTGTTGGTGTTCGTCCAGCTTGTTGATTGCTGGGGATTCTTTGTTTTTTTATCTTTTGTGGTGGTCATCCGACTTTGCTAGTTGTCGGGAATTTTTTGATAAGTGCCTCTTAGGTAGGCAGGAATCCTCTGGGGATTTGTTGATCTTTGTGACGCCTCTTGAGTAGGCGGATATCCATTGAGTTTTTTGTAATGCCTCTGAGTAGGCAGATGTTCCGTTTGGAGGTGAAGACTTTTGGTTTTGCTTTTTTCTTTGCCTCTGAATAGGCTAATGTTGCTTTTTTGCTTGCAAGGTTTTGCCTATGCGTTCCACTAGGGATATCCATGTTAGGCAAGTAGCTTTCTGAGGATATGCGTTTGAAGTTTTGCCTTTGCAGTAGGCTCTCTGGGTAAGTTTTTTTTTGGCGATCTATTAGGGAGTTGGTTGACTCCTTGGGGATCTAATTTTGGTCGCCTTTTGGGGAATGGAGTTGTGACTCCTTGTTTGGTGTTGATGAGAGCTGGTTTCTTCAAGCTCTTATTCCTCTAGAGTTTTTTGTTTTTTTGTTTACTATGCCTCTGAGTAGGCGGATGCTTCATTAGTGGTGAAGACTTCATACTTGCTTGCCTCCGAATAGGTTGATGTCCCTTTCTGGGGAAATTGGCTCTTGCTCGCCAGATCTTGCCTACGCCTAGGCAAATGACTCTTCTAAGGATGTGAGTCCGGAATTTGCCTTTGTCGTAGGCTCACTCGGAGATAATTTTTCTCTTTTTGGTGATCCACCGGGAATTGATTGCCTTCCCGGGATCTAATTTTGATTTGCCCCCGAGGGAATAGAGTTTTGACTCCTTAATTGATGTGGGTGTGAGCTGGCATTTGTGATGCTCTTATTCTGTTGGGGGGAGTGGAATTTCTGATTCCTCTTTTTTGTTGATTTTCCCTTTTTCTGTGGTGACCCACTTTAGGGGTTTGATTTCCTGGAAGTTAGGATTTTTATTTGATTTTGCCTTTTTCCATGATTTATCTCTTTTTTATCGCGATTTTGAAATCTGGCTTTTTATTGGGATAATGCATGCGCCTTGTTACTTTTTAGTTTCTTTTTATGCACACAGGCTTTTCTTCTCTTTGGGGATCCGCAGGGGATAAAATTTTCTTAGGTGATCCATCAAGGGATTATTAACTTCCATGGGGATCTGATTTTTCTGGGATGGAGTCCTGGCTCCTTGATTAATGTTGATGCGAGCTGACCTTATGAAGCTCTTATTCTACTGAGGATGGAGATTTCCTTATTCATCCTTTTTGTAGGGAGATCCACTTGGGGATTTTTATTCGACCTTCTCTGTTGCGACCCTTTCTTTTGGATATCCGCTGGGGATGCAAGGGTTTTCTTCTTTTTTCTCTTTATGTTGAGCCCTTGATGGTATGTGAAAATGATCCTAGCAAAGATCTCATTGATTTGATGAAGTCAAAGATGAAGTCAAGGGTCAACTCTGCAGCAGTCAAACAAGTCACTCAGAAGAATGGAGCTGGAGACTTAGTGTGTCTAAACAGAAAGCTTAGGTAAAACCACTTTACCTTTTCCACTCGCATAAAGCTTCTTCACTCAATTTGCAAAATGCCTCAAAAATAGTTTTAAACAAATAAAAAAACAAAAGCATTTTGGCAAAGAATTTTCTTAAACAAGTTATTAACTGATAAAGGTTTGAAAGAATCAATTTAAAACACTTAGAATGTTTTAAAAAGTGTTTTTACAATATTTTAATCGATACAAACTTCTTTTAATCGATTAAAACTCTTTATGACCGATTAGAATTCGAATGTAATAGGTCGAATGCAATATAATCGATCAGATCTTAAATATGAGCGATCAGAATTATTTTAATCGATTAAAACACGCTTTCAATCGATTAAAATCACTTTGATGTCAGGATGATCGATCAGTAATGAGATTATGACCGATCGTAGTTGGTTATGATCGATCGAATTGAATTATGACCGATCAGACTTATTTCAATCGATTAAAACGTATTTCAATCGATTAAAATAACTTAGAAAATCTTTTCAATCGATTAAAACGAACTTTCAATCGATTAAAATGACTTGAAAATATATGTGCAGTTTTTCAATCGATTGAAACGACTTTATATCAGCTAAAATAACTTCGAAAGTTTTATAAGAAGGTTTTTAAACAAATCAATCGATTAATACGCGATTCAATCGATTGTTTTATACTTAGAAAATGTTTGTAAAACGCTTTAACCGATAAAAACGTGGTCGTATCAACTAAAACATTTTCTCGTTAAAGATCAATAATGCATTAATGGGTTGAAAGGACTTTTAACAGATTGTAACTGCTATTTCAACAGATTAAAACAAACTTTCAACAGATTAATTAATGCAGCAGATTTGAAAATACTCTTTTAAAAACAGCTTTGCTTGAAACTTTGAAACAGAGATTGAATATCGCTTTTACACAATTCAAGCAATAAATACAAGCAACTCGTTAGCATCCTTTTTCCAAGAAAGAATTACAACTGTTTTGTGAAGTTCTTTTTGAAATCTTTCTTGAGGCATATTGCATTCTCGTGAAGAAGAAACTTACCGTGGATTAGAGTAATCCGGCTTGAGCTTTCTAAGTCTCTTCTTTTCAATTGCTTTTCATTACTTTGTATTGTGTTGTACCTGGAATTTGGGTACAAGTTTTCTGCAGCTGGTAGGTGGTTGTAGAAGTTTCCAAGAACTGGAATTTGGTTCTTGGTGGAGAGGTTAAGTGCGTGAACCGGAATTTGGTTCTTGTACTCGTTTGGTGCCTGGAATTTGGGCACTCGGTTTCTCTCGCTGCCGGAATTTGGTTGCAGAGGTTTCCAAGAACTGGAATTTGGTTCTTGGTGGAAAGGTTAAAGTCGGAACTGGAAATTGGTTCTCGGTGTTAGAATAGGTGTAAGAGGGTGAGTCTCGTAAAACATCTATTCTAGTGGAACCCACTGGAATTTGGTCGGAGTCCGGACGTAGCCCTGGTATTGGGTGAACCAAGATAAAATTATCGGTGAAATCTTTCCTAACCTTTCTCTCTTTAATTTCAGTTGCTGCGCTTGTATTGTTTAATTGCTTTGTGATTTGTGAATTGATAAGTAAACTTAATTTTCGAATTAGATAATCTGTTTATTGCGAAAACTTTCAAAAATCAATTCACCCCCTCTTGATTTAAAACTACTTTTCTAACAATTGGCATCGAAGCGAGGTGCTTGAAAGTTACTCAAGTTACTTCGATCCATGGCATTTTCTCGAGGGAGCGTACATTGATAGACCTCCACCGTTGTGTGGAACAGATTATCTATTCGGAAACTAAGGATGAAAATCTTCATTGAATCTGTTAGTATAAATGCTTGGAATGTTATTGAACAGGAAATTGATATTGCTAACGTAAACCAAGATGATTGTATTGCCAAGAATATCATCTTATCCGCCCTTAACGTAGATGATCTTTTCGAGATTGCACACTGCCAAACTCGCTGCACAAATGTGGAAGATCCTTGAAAAGACCTATGAAGAAGCACCGTAAATATGCTTGATGGTCAACTCTGAATCATCAAAAACCAGATGTAAGTTCTGAATCTATAAACTATAGCTCATTACAAGATGCTTTCTTTGAAATACATGAAGTAGCAAAGAAATTAGAAACTGAAAACGAAAATTGAAAAGCATGAATAGGTTACTAGAAAACAAGATCATTATTCTTGAAAAGAAAATAATTGATGAAGAAAAGTTAGAATTAGAAAATAATACTGATTGCATGTGTAATGTTGAAGATTGCAAAAACTGTCCCGAAGTTACGTAAACAAGTATCATACCTAGTAAAAACTTCATCTAAATTAGCACAAGGAAAGAATAATCTTGATAAGATACTTGATTCCCAAAAGTTAGTTATTGAACGTGGTGGTATAGGTTATACACCGACCATTGGAAAGAAAACCAGAGCTTTCAAAAATTATTTTGCATATAGTAAAACAGCTTTCATCTCCATTTATTAAATGTTTTTACCGTATGAAAAAGGGTCACTCGTTAAATACTGCAGAATTAAGAAATATGCAGTACCCAAAGGAAGAATGAAATGGGTTCCAAAGATTAATTCTTTTCAAATAACATGATCAGGACCCAATAATTATAAAGGGTACCGTAAAAATACTTAATTGTTTTGCAGAACAAGTCTCGGGAATCCCTTGAAGATCGTAGCTGCGAAACCAGTGTTCCGTGTATTTAAATTAATTGTTTTAATTGATATAAACCAATATTAATCGATTGAAATAACTTACCGTACCATTTTAATCGATTGAAATGTCGAAATAATCGATTAAATTGTTCTCGAATGTTGGTTTAGTCGTTTTAATCGATTAGAATAAATTTATATCAACTAAAAACACTTAGGATCAAAATTAATCGATTCATTTATGTTTTAATCGATTTAAATACTGGTGATATTTTTTTATTACATTCTCGTACCTTACAAATCGATTCTTTCATAAAACAAATCGATTAATTCACTCGTAGATGTTTTCAACTCTAATGACAAGAATCAAATTAATAGATAATGAGTTGATTAATCAATTGATTAGGATCTGTAAACAAGACTTATAACATCTAATTGAAGTTTGACAGGGAAATTCAAAACAAAAACTCAAGCATCTATTATCTCGCAATAAATCTTTAAAGATTTCTTTGACCAAATCAACATTATTCCCAAGAACAAATTAACCGATTCACCCACTGTCCCGTAAATTGTGTCGCACATGCCGAACGGATCTTTAATTAGAAACTAAGACTAGTGGAGTAAATGTGCGAAAGTTATTGCCGATTGAAATACCGCAAACTTTACATGTAGGAAAGTTATCCATAGATGAAAATGTTATTTTAACAATCGATTAATTCTCCGTAGATGTTTACATTTCTCTTAATACTTTACATGGAATGCTGCGTAGTAATACATTGAAAATCAAAGGAATTATCAAAGAATGGACTCGTAACTTTTCTTATAGACACTAGTTACAAACAGGTCAAACTCGTTAGGACTGAAAACATAGTTTATCAAAATTTTTTTAGTGATAATTGTTTCGGTAATAAGTTATTCATTACTAGGAAATCCAATAAATACATGTTTTCATTAAATTTCTTGATATTACATTGCAATATATTTGAAATAATTTTGAGCATGCATTGGTTCAAAACTCTTGGTGAAATTCATTGAACCGTGCAACCCCGATAATTTGCTTTAATCATCAATGTCACGAGGTGACACTATAAGGGAACCAATCTGGAACAACGAATTCAAGAATTGAATAACGTGGTACAGGGAATGTATGTTTTATGGTCAAGACAGGGATAAATTTTATATTGTTTTAGAATTCTGGATTACTCGTCATCACTAGTTCTCGCGTGTATGCATTACTAATCATTGCCCACTCTACCGTAATAAGTTTTTGTTAATCACTTGTGCATATGATACCACCGGAAAACAACAAAGTTAAAAATGACTCATTCTTCAAAAGATAATGATGACCTGGTTCACTATAAGTGAGAATAACACCCATCATACTACATTAATAAAAATACGCTTATTTGCTTGGATGATGACAACTCAGTAGGTTCAAAATGGGTTTTTTAGGAATAAAATGGATGAAAATGGCATAATCACAAGAAATAAAGCCAGATTAGTTGCTAAAGGGTACAATCAAGCAAGAAGGGATAGACTTTGATGAAACATATGCTCCAGCTTGCTAGGTTAGAAGTCGTTAGATTACCGCTTGCCTATGCTTCTATTAAAAATTTCAGGTTGTTCCAAATGGATGTCAAAAGCGCTTTCTTGAATGGATATTTGAATGAAGAAGTTTTTGTCACTCAACCACCTGGTTTGAAGATCATATTCATCCGGAATATGTTTACAAAGTTGAAGAAAGCCCCGTATGGTCTCAAACCAGCCCCAAGGCAATGGTATGAAAGGTTAAGTAACTTTCTTATCTCAAAGGGCTATCATAGAGGTTTGGTGGACAAAACTTTGTTTCTAAAGAAACCGAATAATGATATAATTCTGGTTCAAGTTTATGTTGATGACATCATATTTGGTGCTACTAATGAGACTTTATGCAAAGATTTCATGAAAGACATGCAGGGTGAGTTTGAGATGTCAATGATGGGGGAACTTAATTACTTCCTTGACCGCAAGTCAAACAACTTCAAGAAGGAAGTCTTCTTCATCAATCAAAGTACCGCACGTAACCGTCGAAGAGATTTGAAATGGAACACCGCAAGGAGGCATCAACACCTATGTCAACAAACCGCTACCTTGATTCCGATGAAAAAGGGAAATCTGTTGATGAAACCAAATATAGGGGGCTTATTGGTTCTTTACCGTATTTAACAGCCTAGCGGACTCGACATTATGTTCAGTGTCCGTATGTGTGCCAGTTCCAATCCGCACCAAAAGAGTCTCACCTTATCGCTGCAAAAAGGATCCTCAAGTATCTCAAGGGGACTTTAAATGTTGGGTTATGGTATCCAGGTGAGTCTAAACTGAATTTAGTTGGATATTCTGACTCGATTTTGCAGTCAGTAAACTTGACGTAAAGAGTACCAGTGGCACCCGTCATCTCCTAGGAAGCAGCCTAATCTCTTGGCACAAGCAAGAAGCAGCTCATGTGTTGCATTGTCTACATACTGAAGCGTAATATATCGCTGCCGGCGCTTGTCGTGCTCGCTCTCTGGATAAAACAGTAGCCTTGAGGATTACGGTTTAACCCTCAGGAAAATCCCTCTCTTATGCGATAATACCAGTGCCATAATGCTAACTAAAAATCCAATTCAACATTCTAGAACAAAGCATATAGAAATAAGGCATCATTTTATTAGAGATCATATTCTAAAAGGTGATTGCGAGATCTTTTTTATAGAAACCGAAAAACAACTAGCAGATATTTTCACAAAACCCCTTGCTAGTGATAGGTTTTTCAAAATTCGCACCGAGTTAGGCATCTTAGACGCATCAAACATTACTTAGAGTGCAAGTCTCGGTTGTTTTAGTCAATAATAACACCTTTTAATCTGCTAAATAAACTAAACAACAAATTGCATTACTTTTTTAATCGATTTAAAGTTGAAATAATCGATTGTTTTTTTCTAAAAATTCATGTTTTCAAAATCTTAAATGTTTTAATCGATTAAACCTTTCTTTCAATCGATTAAAATCATTTACCAAGAACATTTTAACCGATTATACTCGCTTTTAATCGATTTTTATTCTGGGAAGAAAGATTAAAGGCTTTAGTTAATGGTCGTTCTCGTAACATGCTACTAAAGCGTGATTCCCTTATCTTTACACGTGTTAATTGTATTCATTACAAACGTGTTAATGGAGATAAGTTTGAATCAACTTTAATTGATTCTTTTCATGAGTGAAATATTGATTCACTTTGTATTTTCAAAAATTTGAGCATATTTTTTCGAAACCTTACATTTTATTCTTTTCTCTTCTATTCCCTATTTTTGATGAAGTCAAAAGGGGGAGAAATAGTTGCATCACTTTAAGATAAATTTAAGTGCAACATTTTAGGGGGAGAAATAAGTTTTAGGGGGAGAAACAAAACTTTATTACATTCTTATATTTCTCACCTAACCGCATTATCAAGTGACTTATTTTGCAGTAGATTGTTTTTTCAAAATGGTGTTTGTCTTCATCAAATAGGGGAGACTCGAAAATGATCCTAGCAAAGATCTCATTGATTTGATGAAGTCAAAGATGAAGTCAAGGGTCAACTCGCAGCTAGCCAAACAAGTCACTCGAAGAATGGAGCCGGAGACTTAGTGTGTCTAAACGAAAGCTTAGGTAAAACCACTTTACCTTTTCCACCGCATAAAGCTTCTTCACTCAATTTGCAAAATGCCTCAAAAATAGTTTTAAACAAATAAAAAAACAAAAGCATTTTGGCAAAGAATTTTCTTAAACAAGTTATTAACTCGATAAAGGTTTGAAAGAATCAATTTAAAACACTTAGAATGTTTTAAAAAGTGTTTTTACAATATTTTAATCGATACAAACTTCTTTTAATCGATTAAAACTCTTTATGACCGATTAGAATTCGAATGTAATAGGTCAGAATGCAATATAATCGATCAGATCTTAAATATGAGCGATCGAATTATTTTAATCGATTAAAACACGTTTCAATCGATTAAAATCACTTTGGATGTCAGGATGATCGATCGTAATGAGATTATGACCGATCAGTAGTTGGTTATGATCGATCGAATTGAATTATGACCGATCGAACTTATTTCAATCGATTAAAACGTATTTCAATCGATTAAAATAACTTAGAAAATCTTTTCAATCGATTAAAACGAACTTTCAATCGATTAAAATGACTTGAAAATATATGTGCAGCTTTTTCAATCGATTGAAACGACTTTATATCAGCCTAAAATAACTTCGAAAGTTTTATAAGAAGGTTTTTAAACAAATCAATCGATTAATACGCGATTCAATCGATTGTTTTATACTTAGAAAATGTTTGTAAAACGTTTTAACCGATAAAAACGTGGTCGTATCAACTAAAACATTTTCTCGTTAAAGATCAATAATGCATTAATGGGTTGAAAGGACTTTTAACAGATTGTAACTGCTATTTCAACAGATTAAAACAAACTTTCAACAGATTAATTAATGCAGCAGATTTGAAAATACTCTTTTAAAAACAGCTTTGCTTGAAACTTTGAAACAGTAGATTGAATATCAGCTTTTACACAATTCAAGCAATAAATACAAGCAACTCGTTAGCATCCTTTTTCCAAGAAAGAATTACAACTGTTTTGTGAAGTTCTTTTTGAAATCTTTCTTGAGGCATATTGCATTCTGTGAAGAAGAAACTTACCGTGGATTAGAGTAATCCGGTTTGAGCTTTCTAAGTCTCTTCTTTTCAATTGCTTTTCATTACTTTGTATTGTGTTGTACCTGGAATTTGGGTACAAGTTTTCTCGCAGCTGGTAGGTGGTTGTAGAAGTTTCCAAGAACTGGAATTTGGTTCTTGGTGGAGAGGTTAAGTGCAGGAACTGGAATTTGGTTCTTGTACCGTTTGGTGCCTGGAATTTGGGCACTCGGTTTCTCTCGCTACCGGAATTTGGTTGCAGAGGTTTCCAAGAACTGGAATTTGGTTCTTGGTGGAAAGGTTAAAGTCAGGAACTGGAAATTGGTTCTCGTGTTAGAATAGGTGTAAGAGGGTGAGTCTCGTGAAACATCTATTCTAGTGGAACCCAGCTGGAATTTGGCTCGAGTCTGGACGTAGCCCTGGTATTGGGTGAACCAGTATAAAATTATCGGTGAAATCTTTCCTAACCTTTCTCTCTTTAATTTCAGTTGTTGCGCTTGTATTGTTTAATTGCTTTGTGATTTGTGAATTGATAAGTAAACTTAATTTTCGAATTAGATAATCTGTTTATTGCGAAAAACTTTCAAAAATCAATTCACCCCCCCTCTTGATTTAAAACTACTTTTCTAACAGTATGGAGATCGGACTCTTTTGACTGTTGATGATGATGATGATGGGCTCTTGGAGCCTTTATTCTCCGTTGGGGAGTGTGGAGGAGACTTTGGGTGAGTGTGCTCGATGACTCATGTGGTGGTAATGCTGAGCCATGAGGAGTATTTTTGTTTTGCCTTCGGAGTAGGCAAGGATCCTCTTGGGGATGACTAAGCCTTTCCGTTGGCTTTTCTTTTATGATGTCTTGATGATTGTGCCATCTTTTATTGGGTGATGTTTGGAGATTTGGCTTCTGGAAGCTTCTGATGACGACTCGCTCTTCTTTCTTGAGGGAGAGCACTGTGTGAAGACTTATTACTTTCTTGTGCCTTCTTTTCTGAGTAGAAGGATGGTAGCTAGAGCTCTTGATTTTCAGAAGCTCTTGCTGAGTCGCTTGATTGACGACTTTCTTCATTTTCTTGAGGGCATTATTTGGAGACTCAGTCTCAGTGATCCTGTTTTCAATCACAAACATGGAGCAAGTCTCCTTATATGCATGAATGCTTTTCGTTTTTTGTTATTTGTCTGAAGTAATTTTTATTTCTTTCATTTTTGACATTGACAAAGTCGTTTTGTGCGACTACTTGTGTGTGGATGCCCTAAATGCAATCTATTATTTTTGATTGATGCATCTGGAAAAGTGACTGGCATTCTCCTGCTGGACTTTTTTTATGATTATGATGAAGGGCCCTTCTCTTTTATTCATTTTTTGGTTTAGCCCTATCTTTTGCCTAGACCGCTCTTTTGGGGTTTTCGATCTAGCGGGCTGCCTTAATTTTTGCCTAGGATATCTTAGCGGGCTTTTTCCTTTTTTATGGATGCCCTAACTTTTGCCTAGACCGCCCTTTGCGGGTTTTCGATCTAGCGGGCTACCCTAACTTTTGCCTAAGAATCTCCTAGCAGGCATTATTCTTTTTATTGTCATTTTTTGTTTCTCTTCTTTTTTGAGAGATAGGAGCCTATCATATGCATGCAATGTCTGCGATATGCATCCTATAATACTATTTCAATTAATTTTTCAAAAGGATTAACCAATGTTCTTTTACTTCTGATGAGCTTCTGATGTTATGTGCTTCGTCGACAGGGATAGACTGTATCCATTTTGCCATCTTGATTTTACCGTGACCGAAGAATGATTGTGTTGATTTTAGAGCGACTTGTCATGTCAGTGCGCCCCTCCCTTTCCTTGGGGATGTCAATCCTCCTATTGACTACTATCTCCACATTTCCCTACTAATTACTAGAATGCTGTAGTAGTAAGGGTCAAGAGAAGAGAAAGAAGAGGATATTTAATTCAAAGGCTTGTGTTTTAGATTTGTTTTATTTTGACAAAAATGGTTTTCGCAAGCATGGCTAGCCAAGGTTGGTTAGAGTGTTTAGGCTAGTTTAAACAAACGTTTGTTTATGGAGTGACGTCTTATTCTATGGCGCTTGCTATGACTGATTGACTTCCCTAGTCCGCCCTTTGGGTTTTCAGTCTAGGATGTTGTGTTTTGTTTTGTCCTAACTTTTGTCTAGGTTTCTTTTTTCTTGCTTTGGAAACCTAGTGGACTTTATTTTGTAACCCTAACTTTTGCCTAGGCTACCCTTTATGGTTGTTCGGGTTTCCTAGCGGGTTTACCCTAACTTTTGCGTAGCCCCCTTCATGGGTTTCCTACCGGGTACCTTGCCTTTTTGTTTTTGGCCTTTAGCTCTTATGGGCTTCTTTTGATTTTTGTTTTCTTTTTGCACAACATTGGCGAAACACAACTTTATTTATGACGAGGTAAAACTTTATTTTGTGTTTCTAGTCAATCAGTTGTGATGGATTTAACTTTTATTTTGGTCAATGGCGCATTTTGATTACTCTGACGCACTTTTAAAAACGTTTGCTTAAACATGGTTATTAATGAGGTTTAGATATGAATAGGGAATTATGTGTAATTAATAGGGAAATATGTGCCCTACAATGCTCGGGGGTCGGGCTAGCCCCGAGGAGTAATCTCTAATAGTCATTGGATTTACAAAACCTAAGAATCAGAAGGAGAACACCTAATGGCTGAAGTCTCTTTTGACGCTTGAACCCCTCTATATGGGAAAATCTGATTTGAGGTGCAGGGGGGAGACTTCCCTTTTCTCTATGTAGCTTGATCTTTTGCAGGGTAAAGCTCTAAGCCATGCTTTAAAGGATTGTCTTTAAAATCTGGTGGCTCCCTTATTCCTTGAGATTTTCTAATGAGCCCTTGGTTTGGGCGGCATCCATATTTCCTCACCATATGGGTCACCTTCATATTGTCGGGAAAGTCTTTTCTTATTGGCAAAAGATATTTCAAAGGTCCTCCTCTGCCGCATCCATTCAAGGTAGGACAGACGATTTGCTGATTTGAATGTCGTGTCTAGTTCAAACTGTGACTAGCTTGTTGCCTACCCTGAGTTTGTCTCTTTGGCGGAGCGTTGAGAGAACTGCCTTAGCGTCGTGAATCCAAAGTCTACTCAGTTTCCTTTTTGGATTATGTTTTTCTTCGGTCTTTTTATTTTTTCTTTATTCTTGGGAGCATTGTCTTGTAGCTCCTTGGGGGAGTAGATTCTACTTCTAATCCTGCCCCCCAATGCCGGCTATGCTGGAGATATCCTTGTTAATGGGCGATGTTTCTCCATGGTACAACTTTATGAGGCGTGAACAAATGCAATGGCGTCCTTGCCCCCTCTCCTTTATTTACTCGGATGACCAATGTTTGCTCTTCATCCTACTTCGATTCGTGGAAAGCACATCGACTAATCCTTTCTTTTTATTATCTTATTATTAAAGTGAGAATGAATGTAATTCATGAATGCAATAGACGGTTGAGATGATGAAAACAAACAATTTTATTTATTTCATCTAGACAGTGTACATTCCTCAATGCAATGTTTCAAAGCACATTTTAAAAGCGGAAAGCCTAAAGGAACCCATAGGTTGGTTAAAATTTGTATGTGTTTCCTTTTTTGACTTCCCGTGTATGGCATGTGAATGCCCTATCCTCTTCACATGGTATTGAGGAATGTCCACTTCTTCGATTGTTTATTATTAGATGCATGTTATGAGCATGAAGTTTGGTGGATGCATGTATGTAGGTGTTTGTTTTTTCCTAAACATTATCATGTTTTATTTCTAACATGATGTATGATAGTGTTTGGGATTTTGTGTTTTTTTTTTGTATACGGATGAGGGCATGAAGAATACCGGCCGCTTTCTAGAATGCAAAAAGATTTTTATTGAATGATTTATGAGATGGATATTCCTTAAGACAATGGCTTAGGTATCCTCCTTAAAGCTTATGCTTTGTGGGGTATCCTACCCACCTCAGTGTAATGGTTCCTTCCCCATCACAGACTTGACAATTATAATGGGGGTAACCATCACACCTTAGTACACTTGTCCCTTCCTTGTCGCGAAGGTCACAAATATGCTCGGGGCCTCTTTCGCCATTGTCTTAGGGATATCTAGTGCTCCCTAGAATGAATGTATTTATGCATGCACCAGTACAAATGGGCAGTAGATGTTCAAAGTGCAATAACTTTTTACTGGGATGTCCGATTTGGACGCACAACATATCAAAACGAAGAGAAAAAGGTGAAGAATCAAGCTGCAAATTCTAGAAGGGGATTTGGCCCAGTAATTTTCTCAAAGAACGCCTCTAAGCCCCATTTTTTAGGGGTTTATTAAAATGATGCGTATGCATACTTTCCTTATGCACTTATTTTCTCTCTTGGTTTTTCCACTTATGATGCAATATGAATGATACGACTTTGTCAATGTTTTGATTTTGTTATTATTATTTTATTTATTGAGGATTTATTTATTTTTTTTGTATTTTATAGCCTTTTATCTCTTCTGTCGGAACTGCGTGGCTACTTAGCTTGCAAAGAACCTGAAACCAGGCTAGCTAAAAGGCAGACTGTCTGAGATAAAATATGGCTTTATGTGAAAGAATATTTAGCGTCCCTTATCTCTTCTGTCAGAACTACGTGGCTACTTAGCTTACAAAGAACCTGAAACCAGGCTAGCTAAAAGGCAGACTGTCCGAGATAAGGGTGTTTATTGCAAATATATTTTTTTGTGATTTTTCTTCTGTTGTTTGGTTATGCTATGCAACAAACAAATGCAACAAACATATGCACACACAATTCGATCATCCACGAACAGGCGAGAATTCGTTTTTATCACGAGGTAGGGTTTTCCTGCAGGAAAGTGCATTGGCGAGGGTTGGCTCTAACTGTTCTCACCAGGCTAAGGCCCCCAAGGTGCCCCCATTATAGGGTCCGCACTCTCCAGCCGTCCGACCATGCTTAGCACTAAGGCCGTAGTCAGTCTTGTTGCCAAAAGAGGAAGGTTATCACCTTGAGTGGTGGTTTCCGATCACACTGGTGGGCTCAAGGCCCTCACTACAGCGAACCGTACCTGCCACCCACTCCCTATGGTTTTCTCACTTGCCCCCGGGTATAGAGGGAACTGTTGTGTGCAAAGGTTTGTGTACAATTTGTATTTCACACAATTGCGGAAGTATAAACAGACAACAGTTATTTAAAGCCAAGCAATAAAACATGTTATAATACAAGTTAAGGGCAAAAGCGTTATTTTCTTGGTTTATTTATTTTTAAGTCGGCCCATCACTAAATGGGATCAACTCTCGAGGCTTCCCCAGTGGAGTCGCCATCTGTCGCCGCCGTCTGAAAAAGAGGCGGTCGGAGCGATGCGATGGTTTTTCGACCCTTTTATTTTCGCGTTTTTTATGGGTGGTTACAACGCCTTTAGGTTGTCCGATAACCGGGCTAACCTAGGGGCGAGGTTTTCGAAAGGTGTCCTTGGGTTGTCCGATAACTAGGCTAACCCAAGGACTTATTTATTTTGGGTTCTATGGAGTCGCCACCGACGTTTTTACCGGAAACATCGGAAAAGGTTTTTGAAAGGCGTTGGTTTTTGAAAACCAACTTTGGTCATTAGAACCAGAGTTGGGTAAGGGAGTTAGTTATGTGTAAAGGGAGTATTAATCCCTTTACGACGCCCCTTTCGGGTTCCCTATGACAGGCCAGCTTTTATTGTTAATAAATAAACCGGAAAATATGCTTTTGCCCTTTTTATTATGCGGAATTTAAAGTGATGACTACATGGCCCTAATCTATTGCATAATTAAAATTAAAGCGTTAAAAGTAGAGAGGGAGAAATTAAACCTCCGAAGCAAGCTTTTTATATTTCTTTAAAAGAAATGGGGTGCTTTTTGTTAGAAAAGTAGTTTTAAATCAAGAGGGGGGGTGAATTGATTTTTGAAAGTTTTTCGCAATACACAGATTATCTAATTCGAAAATTAAGATTACTTATCAATTCACAAATCACAAAGCAATCAAACAGTTTAAGTGCAGCAGCAGAAATTAAAGAGAGAAAGGTTAGGAAAGATTTCACCGGTAATTTTATACTGGTTCACCCAATACCAGGGCTACGTCCAGACTCCGACCAAATTCCAGCTTGGGTTCCACTAGAATAGATGTTTTACGAGACTCACCCTCTTACACCTATTCTAACTCTCCACCAAGAACCAAATTCCAGCTCTTGGAAACCTCTCGCAACCAAATTCCAGCTCGCAGAGAAACCAAGTGCCCAAATTCCAGGCACCACACACAAGAACCAAATTCCAGCTCTTGCTTTAACCTTTCCACCAAGAACCGAATTCCAGTTCTTGGCAACTTTCTACAACAGCTGCAGAAAACTTGTACCCAAATTCCAGGTACAAAACAAGTACAAATGAATGAATAGAAATTTAAAAGAAGAAACAAAGAAAGCTCAAACCGGATTACACCAATCCACAGTCAGTTTCTTCTTCAAAGAAATGCAAAGTGCCTCAAGAAAGATTTCAAAAGAAGTTCACAAAAACAGTTGTGTATCTTTCTTGAAAAATGCTAATAGTTGTTTGTATTGATTGCTTGAATTGTGTCAAAACCGATATGTTATCTATATCTCAAAGTTTCAAGCAAATCTGTTTATAAAAGAGTATTTTCAAATCTGCTGCATTAATTAATCTGTTGAAAGTTTGTTTTAATCTGTTGAAATAGCCGTTACAATCTGTTAAAAGTCCTTTCAACCCATTAATGCGTTCATGATCTTTAACAGAAAATGTTTTAGTTGATACGACCACGTTTTTATCAGTTAAAACGTTTTACAAACATTTTCTAAGTATAAAACAATCGATTGAATCACGTATTAATCGATTGATTTGTTTAAAAACCTTCTTATAAAACTTTCCAAGTTATTTTAACTGATATAAAGTCGTTTCAATCGATTGAAAATATTTTCTAAGTTATTTTAATCGATTGAAATACGTTTTAATCGATTGAAACAGATCTGATCGGTCATAATTCAATTCTGATCGATCATATCCAACTTCGATCGGTCATAATCTCATTCTGATCGATCATCCTGACATCCAAAGTGATTTTAATCGATTGAAACGTGTTTTAATCGATTCAAGTAATTCTGATCGCTCATATTTAAGATCTGATCGATTATATTGCATTCTGACCTATTATATTCGAATTCTAATCGGTCATAAAGAGTTTTAATCGATTAAAAGGTTTTTGTATCAATTAAAATGCTGTGAAAACACTTCTATAAACATTCTAAGTGTTTTAAACGTTTCTTTAAAAAACTATATCAGTTAAAACCATTGTTAAGAAGGTTCTTTGACAAAATGCTTTTGTTTGATTTGTTTAAAACTATTTTTGAGGCATTTTGCAAATTGAGTGAAGAAGCTTTATGCAGTGGAAAAAGGTAAAGTGGTTTTACCTAAGCTTTCTGTTAAGACACACTAAGTCTTCAGCTCCATTCTTCTGAGTGACTTGTTTGACTGCTGCAGAGTTGACCCTTGACTTTATCTTTGACTTCATCAAATCAATGAGATCTTTGCTAGGATCACTTTCAGTCTCCCCCTATTTGATGAAGACAAACACCATTTTGAAAAAACAATCTCTGCAAAATAAGTCACTTGATAATGCAGTTAGGTGAGAAATATAAGAATGTAATAAAGTTTTGTTTCTCCCCCTAAAACTTATTTCTCCCCTAAAACTTATTTCTCCCCTAAACTTGTTGCTCTTAAATTTATCTTAAAGTGATGCAACTATTTCTCCCCCTTTTGACTTCATCAAAAATAGGGAATAGAAGAGAAAAGAATAAAATGTAAGGTTTCGAAAAATATGCTCAAGTTTTTGAAAATACAAAGTGAATCAATATTTCACTCATGAAAATAATCAATTAAAGTTGATTCAAACTTATCTCCATTAACACGTTTGTAATGAATACAATTAACACGTGTAAAGATAAGGGAATCACGCTTTAGTAGCATGTTTACGTAAACAGACCATTAACTAAAGCCTTTAATCTTTCTTCCCAGAATAAAAATCGATTAAAAACAGAGCATAATCGGTTAAAATGTTCTTGGTAAATGATTTTAATCGATTGAAAGAAAAGTTTAATCGATTAAAACATTTAAGATTTTGAAAACATGAAACTTTAGTAAAAATAATCGATTATTTCGATTTTGAATCGATTAAAACATGTTGTATAAGTTCATTTAATCGATTAACAAGATGTTGTATTGATTAAAACAATCAGTTTTGAAAATGAAGTAATGTTTAATGCATATTTTGTAAAACTGATCATTTAGAAGGATGTTTTAACAATACTAACAGCTATATTGATTAAATCTTAGCTAATAGATCTATCAGAATAAAATCTTATTTAGCTAAAGCTCTCAGGGATCTATTTAAATTCTATTTACGCCAATCTGATCTAGATTAGATCCTAAACCATATTTAACCAAAGATTAAGGCAAATGTTTCTGGTATAACACCAGTTAATATCACAGTCCATGCAAACAATATAAAGATAGAAATAAGCAGAAGATAAAGATGATGAGGGGAACTAGTCATCCCAATTTCCCTGATTGAACTGCTTATCCACCAGCTTGGTGATCATTCATTTGATCCCCACCAATATCAAAAGATAATAGGCTTTCCTTTTTGCTGGAACCAATTTTGCTCTATCAACTATTTGAGTCAACAACTCGTCGTCACTCTCGTATCGACGAATGCATACGTAAACTTTTCCCGAAAAGAACTCTTTTAGCAGCTTATCGTTACTATTGATCGCATTACAGTCCATGGTTGACACTCAATGGAATTAAATGTTTCTTTAGGAACATCAACTATTACACATCCGAGGCAGTAATCATGTACCGACGTACGTACATTCACTATCAGATTCCACACAGAGTGCACGATACCATAAATTGCATGAATCACAGATTAATGATGTACTGAGATAGGAATTTCCTTTCAAAATAGCCAACCCATTTTGAACCCTGCAGTTATCATTATCCAAGCAAATAACTCGTATTTTTATTAATGTAGTATGATGGGTGTTATTCTCACTTATAGTGAACCAGCTCATCATTATCTTTTGAGGAATGAGTCATTTTTAACTTTGTTGTTTCCAAGTGGTATCATATGCACAAGTGATTAAAAAACTTATTCTGGTAGAGTGGGCAATGATTAGTAATGAGGACAGGTGATGACAATCAATCCAGTAATTCAAAAACAATATAAAATTTATCCCTGTATCGACCATAAAACATACATTCCCTGGTACCACGTTATTCAATTTTTGAATTGCTGTTCCAGATTGGTTCCCTTATAGTGTCACCTCGTGACATTGATGATTAAAGCAAATATTCAAAGTTGCACAGTTCCAATGAATTTCACCAAGAGTTTTGAACCAATGCATGCTCAAGATTATTTCAGAAATATTGCTAGGTAATATCAAGAAATCTAATGTAAACATTTGTTCATTGAACTTCCTAGTAATCAACAATTTATTACCAGAATCAACTATCACTGAAAAAATCTATGATAAACTATGTTTTCAGTCCTAACAGCTTGACCTGTTTGTAACTAGTGTCTATAAGAAAAGTTACAGTCCATTCTTTGATAATTTCTTTGATTTTCAGTGTATTACCATGCATCATTCCATGTAAAGTATTAAGAGAAATGTAAACATCTACAGTGAATTAATCAATTGTTTTATGAAAGAATCGATTTGTATGGTACAGTAATGTAATAAAAAAATATCACCAGTATTTAAATCGATTAAAACGTAAATGAATCGATTAATTTTGATCCTAAGTGTTTTTAGTTGATATAAATTTATTCTAATCGATTAAAACGACTAAACCAACATTCTGAAAACAATTTAATCGATTATTTCGACATTTCAATCGATTAAAATGGTACGGTAAGTTATTTCAATCGATTAATATTGGTTTATATCAATTAAAACAATTAATTTAAATACATAGAACCTGGTTTCGCAGCTCTGATCTTCAAGGGATTCCCAGACTTGTTCCTGCAAAACAATTAAGTATTTTTCTGGTACCCTTTATAATTATTGGGTCCTGATCATGTTATTTGAAAAGAATTAATCTTTGGAACCCATTTCATTCTCCCTTTAGGAATAGCATACTTTTTAATTCTGCAGTATTTTACCGAATGCCCTTTTTTCATACAAGTAGAAACATTTGATTGTAGAGTATGAATTCCTATTTATTTTTGTTTTACTCGGATCTAGATTTAAATCCTATTCCAGATTTGTCAAAAATTAATTTTTGAGATCCAAGTAATACATATAGATTGGCTTGCCCCTGAGTGAACTTTGAAACAGCTTTGAGATAAGAATTCAATTTTCTTTTGCAATTCGTAACGCTTTTGCATGGTTTATTGCATTTACAATCGAGTTATCATGAATCAGTTTCAAGAATTCATTATCGGTTTCATTTTCACTAATCTGCTTTTCCAGAGAATCAACCTTGTTAACTAGCCAGCTTATTTAATCCTTTTAGCCTATCATTTTCTTTTTGAAGTTTCTTAGCCTCCTCATGCATTTCATTAAATACTTCTTGTAATGCATCATAGTTAACTATATTTGAAGAGGAACTAGAACTTACCTGGCTGGTTTGTGGATTTTGACTCGCCATTAAACAAAGATTGGCTTCTTCATTTTCAGAGTTATCTCGTTGATGACGTATCATTATCATCCCAGGCAATGTAGGCTCTTCTTTTTGATTTTTTCTCTTTCTTTTCACTTTGTTTATTTCTCTCTCGGACATTCCATTTTAACATGGCCCCGTTTGCCACAACCATAACATTTAAAGTTAGAAGAATCAGTTCTTTTCTCATACCTTTTGTGTCTTTCCTTGTCTTGGATCTTTTTCTTGAGGAATTTGTTGAATTTCCTAACAAGCAAGTCCAAGGTTCTCATTATCTTCTTCTGATTCTTGATTTTCTTCAACTTTAAGTGCAATGCTTCTGTTCTTCTTCTCGGAGACTTCTTGCTCATTGAATCTTGTGATTTCCATTTCATGTTCTCTCGAGTTTTCCAAACAAGTGAGGTCGTTGTCATGGTGGACAGATCTTTTGATTCTGATATTGCAGTTGACTTTTGGCTGCCAGGACCTGTCAAGACATTTCAATACTTTAATATTTAGTTCTTCCTTATCAAAGGTCTTACCTAGGCCCATTAAGTGGTTGATGATGTGCGTGAAGCGTTTCTGCACATCTGCGATGCTTTCACCATTCTGCATTTTGAACAGCTCATACTCTCTTATCAAGGTGTGCTTTCTGGCTCTTTTAACATCTGCAGTCCCTTCATGAGTGACCTCAAGAACATCCCACATCTCCTTGGCAGAATTGCACTGGGACACCCTGAAAAATTCATCCATGTTAAGAGCAGAAGTAATTATATTTTTTGCATTACAGTCACTTTGAACTTTCTTCTTTTCTTCTTCATTCAAGCTTGACCATCCTTTATCCGTAATTAAAGGACCATTAGTAATAACATCCCAAGCATTTCTGTCAATGGATTCAATGAAGATTTTCATCCTAATTTTCCAGAAAGGATAATCTGTTCCACAGAATAGTGGAGGTCTGTTAATAGATGCCCCTCGGAAAACGGTAATCTGTTCTCAGCCATGGATCAAGAGACTTGAATAACTTTCAAGCACCTTGCTCTGATGCCAATTGTTAGAAAAGTAGTTTTAAATCAAGAGGGGGGTGAATTGATTTTTGAAAGTTTTTCGCAATACACAGATTATCTAATTCGAAAATTAAGATTACTTATCAATTCACAAATCACAAAGCAATCAAACAGTTTAAGTGCAGCAGCAGAAATTAAAGAGAGAAAGGTTAGGAAAGATTTCACCGGTAATTTTATACTCGGTTCACCCAATACCAGGGCTACGTCCGGACTCCAGCCAAATTCCAGCTTGGGTTCCACTAGAATAGATGTTTTACGAGACTCACCCTCTTACACCTATTCTAACTCTCCACCAAGAACCAAATTCCAGCTCTTGGAAACCTCTGCAACCAAATTCCAGTCGCAGAGAAACCAAGTGCCCAAATTCCAGGCACCACACACAAGAACCAAATTCCAGCTCTTGCTTTAACCTTTCCACCAAGAACCGAATTCCAGTTCTTGGCAACTTTCTACAACAGCTGCAGAAAACTTGTACCCAAATTCCAGGTACAAAACAGTACAAATGAATGAATAGAAATTTAAAAGAAGAAACAAAGAAAGCTCAAACCGGATTACACCAATCCACGATCAGTTTCTTCTTCAAAGAAATGCAAAGTGCCTCAAGAAAGATTTCAAAAGAAGTTCACAAAAACAGTTGTGTATCTTTCTTGAAAAATGCTAATAGTTGTTTGTATTGATTGCTTGAATTGTGTCAAAACTGATATGTTATCTATATCTCAAAGTTTCAAGCAAATCTGTTTATAAAAGAGTATTTTCAAATCTGCCGCATTAATTAATCTGTTGAAAGTTTGTTTTAATCTGTTGAAATAGCCGTTACAATCTGTTAAAAGTCCTTTCAACCCATTAATGCGTTCATGATCTTTAACAGAAAATGTTTTAGTTGATACTGACCACGTTTTTATCAGTTAAAACGTTTTACAAACATTTTCTAAGTATAAAACAATCGATTGAATCACGTATTAATCGATTGATTTGTTTAAAAACCTTCTTATAAAACTTTCCAAGTTATTTTAACTGATATAAAGTCGTTTCAATCGATTGAAAATATTTTCTAAGTTATTTTAATCGATTGAAATACGTTTTAATCGATTGAAACAGATCTGATCGGTCATAATTCAATTCTGATCGATCATATCCAACTCTGATCGGTCATAATCTCATTCTGATCGATCATCCTGACATCCAAAGTGATTTTAATCGATTGAAACGTGTTTTAATCGATTCAAATAATTCTGATCGCTCATATTTAAGATCTGATCGATTATATTGCATTCTGACCTATTATATTCGAATTCTAATCGGTCATAAAGAGTTTTAATCGATTAAAAGGTTTTTGTATCAATTAAAATGCTGTGAAAACACTTCTATAAACATTCTAAGTGTTTTAAACGTTTCTTTAAAAAACTATATCAGTTAAAACCATTGTTAAGAAGGTTCTTTGACAAAATGCTTTTGTTTGATTTGTTTAAAACTATTTTTGAGGCATTTTGCAAATTGAGTGAAGAAGCTTTATGCAGTGGAAAAAGGTAAAGTGGTTTTACCTAAGCTTTCTGTTAAGACACACTAAGTCTTCAGCTCCATTCTTCTGAGTGACTTGTTTGACTGCTGCAGAGTTGACCCTTGACTTTATCTTTGACTTCATCAAATCAATGAGATCTTTGCTAGGATCACTTTCACTTTTTGGCAGCCCTTCACTCTACAAGACGTCGGAAACTCTTCTAGACGCCAAAAAATACTCTCAAATACACTCAGAAACTCCGGAAATGCGTCAGAGGGATTCTAGAGAGAAGTTTTTAGAGAGAAGGCAGAGCTAATGCTTGAGGTGTGTGGAAATGAGGGGGGGAGGACCCCTATTTATAGGTTTTCGCGCTGTCAGGTGGCGAGACCGCCGGTCTCGTCTGACAGGGTCGAGACCGCCGTCTCGTCCAACGAGACCGCCGTCTCGACCTGCCAAGCGCGGCGAGACCGCCGTCTGGGGAAATGAGACCGTCGTCTCGCCCTTCGCGGGTGGCGAGACGGCGGTCTGGGAAATCCAGAGGGCGGTCTCATCCCAACAAAGCGAGAAAACTTATTTTTTCGTACAGAAACTCCCTCCTATCCTAGTATGGGGCCTAATAGTCTCTCCTAGTGGCTTGTTAGGCTTCGTCCATCTCCGAATAGGAGGCCTTCTGATCTTTATTTGGAGGCCGGGCAAGATTTGGGGTCTACAATGGAACCGGAAAAAAGGAACGAGCCATTTACTATCTCAGTAAGAAATTTCTGGACTACGAAACCCGCTATATGCCATTCAAAAAAACCTGTTGCGCATTAGTGTGGGTCACTCAGCGTCTCCGACAATATATGGCTCGGCATACAACATGGTTGGTCTCCAAAATGGACTCAATTAAGTATCTCTTCGAGAAACCCATTTTAACTGGAAGAATAGCTAGGTGGAAGGTTCTCCTCTCAGAATTCGATATCATTCATGTCACCCAGAAAGCTATTAAAGGAAGCCCCCTAGCGGATTATCTAGCCCACGGATCAACAAATGAATATCAGTCCTTACAAGATGACTTTCCCGATGAGCATATTATGCATATCGAACACGAAGAGACCAAAGAAGAAGCATGGACTATGTTTTTCGATGGGGCCTCAAACATGCTTGGACACGGGGTAGGAGCTATTTTGATATCCCCCGAAAAGAAACACATTCCTGTAACAGCCAGGCTTAATTTTGATTGCACCAACAACATGGCCGAATACGAAGCATGCGCGCTAGGGATCCAAGCGGCCTTAGATCATGGGGTCACTAAGCTCAAAATATTCGGTGACTCATCCCTCGTCATCTACCAACTTAAAGGTGAATGGGAAACCCGAAACTCCAAGTTAATCCCATATCTAGAATACATCCAGGACTTGGTCTCAAGATTGGAAAGTGTCACCTTCCAGTACATCCCCTGGGAAGACAATCAAATTGCCGACGCCCTTGCCACCCTATCATCCATGTTTGCCCTGGATCAAGAACATGAGATGCCAATTATTCAAGTCAAGTTGCATGATAAACAAGCTTTCTGCATGGCAGTAAACGGCGAGCGCGACCAAAACCCTAGTATTATGATATCAAACAATATCTCATGAGGCGCGAATATCCCGAGGGAATCACCGACAATGATAAGCGAACCATTCGTAAGAGGGCCACAGGGTTCACGTTGATTGAAGGAACCCTCTACAAAAAGAGCCCCGACTCCACTCTCTTAAGGTGTGTGGATCAAGAAGAGGCCCAAACCTTGATAAAAGAAATCCACAAGGGAACTTTTAGAACCCACGCACCCGGGTATGTCATGGCAAAGAAAATCCTTAGGGCAGGATACTTTTGGTCCACAATGGAAACTGATTGTCACCAATACGCTAAGAAGTGTCATAAGTGCCAAGTCTGCGCCGATAATATTCATGTGCCACCCGCACCTCTCAGTAACCTGGCTACACCATGGCCATTTTCTATGTGGGGCATGGATGTCATTGGACCCATTGAACCCAAAGCGTCTAACGACCATCGCTTCATTCTGGTAGCAATTGACTACTTCACCAAGTGGGTTGAGGCGGCATCATATGCGCATGTAACTCGGAGAGTGGTGACCACCTTCATCAAGAAAAATAGTATATGTCGGTATGGCGTCCCTCATAGGCTCATTACTGATAATGGGACCAATCTCAACAATAAAATGATGGGGGAGTTATGTCAGGACTTCAAAATACAGCATCACAATTCCTCCCCGTACCGACCAAAGATGAATGGTGCAGTAGAGGCAACCAATAAGAATATCAAGAAAATCATCCAGAAAATGGTTGTGACCTACAAAGATTGGCATGAAATGCTTCCCTTTGCCTTACATGGCTACCGAACGTCGGTACGAACCTCCACAGGAGCTACCCCATTTTCCCTTGTATACGGAATGAAGGTCGTACTACCAGTAGAGGTCGAAATACCCTCCCTACGAGTTGTCATGGAAGCAAAATTGACAGAAGCCGAATGGGTCAAAAACCGGTATGATCAGTTGAACTTAATCGAAGAAAAACGGTTGGACGCCATATGTCGGGGGCAAGCTTATCAAAAGAAGATCAAGAAAGCCTACGACAAGAAGGTCAATCCTCGCACCTTCCAAGAAGGGGATCTGGTGATAAAGAAACTGCTTCCAGCTCAGAAAGACAAAATCGGGAAATGGACAGCAAACTATGAAGGACCCTTTGTGGTCAAGCGAGCCTTCTCAGGAGGAGCCCTCATCCTCACCAATATGGATGGAGAAGAACTTCGATACCCTATCAACTCGGATGCGGTAAAAAAACATTACGCCTAAAGACATTGCTCATGACCCGTCACGATGAAAACTCGCAAAGAGCGTCCTGGGCAAAAGATAGGGTCTACATTCCTCGCTAGGACACGTCCTAGGCAAAAACCAGAGGTTTCAAAAAAAAAAAAAAAAAAAAAAAAGAGCAATGATTACCTTAGCCGAAAACCGCAAAGGCGACTAAGGTAATACCTTCACAAAAGCAAGTAGACTTCACATAGTCTTCACTCCGGGTTCGATCATCTCAATTGAAGTAACCGGGAAAAACGGGGAAACAAAGATCACAGACAGGATCGTGGAACCCTCATACAGTTTAGCCAACCCTGGCTAGCCTTGCTTACAAATTCTTTTATAAATCCCCATGTAAAAATAAACCATCTGTTTATATCAAATTGTCTTTCCTTCTCTATTACCTATTTGTGTGAATGCCTCTGTATTAATGAAATATGAGCATGCATAAAACAAGCAATTCAAGAAAGCGTAAAAACGAGACAAATGACACCAACCAGGGTCAAGCAAAAAGTACAAGGCAGCCTGCTAGATCGAAAACCCGCAAAGGGCGGTCTAGGCAAAAGATAAGGCTTTCATAAAAAGAAAAAGCCTACCAAAACACCTCAGGCAAGAAAATCATAACCCGCTAGATCGAAAACCCGCAAAGGGCGGTCTAGGCAAAAGATAGGGTTAAAACAAAGAGTGCAAAAGAATAGAACAAAAAAAGAAAGTACCAATCACTTTCTAAGAATGCTCTCAAACTAAAAACAACTTGCATCGATAGCATCCACACACAAGTAGTCACACAAAATGACTTTGTCAAAAATAAAAGAAATTACCTCAGAATGAAAAGCATTCATACATATAAGGAGACTAGCTCCATGGTTGTGATTGAAAACAGGATCATCAAGACCAACTCCCCAAATAATGCCCCCGAGAAAGCAGAGCTAGTCGTCAATCAAGCGACCCGTCAAAATAGGAGCTTTTAGAAATCAAAGGCTCCAGTCGTCATTTTTCTACCCAATAAAGGAGGGTATGATCATCCAACATCATAAAAAGCCGACGGAAAGGCTTAGTCACCCCCAAAAGGATCCATGAAGGCAACACAAACATTATCATGGCTCAACATCGCCGTCAAACGAAAGCCTTCTCCACACTCCCCAACGGAGAATAAAGGTTTCAAGAGCCCATCGTCATCAACAATCAAAAGAGTCCAAAACATCAAAGGCTCAACAAAGGGAAAAGAAAAAGCTAGCGTAAATCGAAAAAGCTTAAAAAGGAAAAAAGCATACGCTCAAAAAGAAAAGACAAAATCCTAAATCGCGAGAAAAAAGTGATAAAACCGCGAGAAAAAGGCAGGATTAAGACAAGCCATCACCTCAACCAACAAAACTTCAACTACCAAATCAAGAGTCGAACAAAAAACAAGACTCATCCGACCAGCCAACAAGAGTCGGATAGTCACCACCAAAAGTCAAAAACAAAGAATCCTCAGCAAACAAGCAGGTTGGATGAGCACCTGCAAAATCCCCGGTACGACCCGGATGACCATTCAAAGAGGTCCAAGAACATCCACCAACACAGAAATCACTCCCCAAGAAGTAGGCGCATGAGCTACCTGAGCAGTAAGCCGCCACCACCACCAGTTCTACGCAGTGGACTGTACCAGCCTGATAGGGGGTTTATACCTATCAACCAGCACACAAGGAGTGCCTGAAAGGCGCATGAGCTACCCGAGCAGTAAGCCGCCACCACCACCAGTCCTACGCAACAGACTGTACCACCCTGATGGGGGGTTCATACCCATCCAGTCCCACACAACGGACTGTACCACCCTGATGGGGGGTTCATACCCATCCAGTCCCACACAACAGACTGCAACTACCAGCCTGATGGGGGATTTATACCCATCGACCGAAGGATTGGCTACCGTCAGAAGGAGTATCCTGAGGTTTTACCATGTGTCCACCGAAGGGATCGGCTACGTCAGAAGTAGTATCTTGGAAGTGCACGAACACCAAGTTTTCCACAGAAGATCAACCGCCACAAGACGGGACATCCGAAGGGTAACCGGGCAAGAGGGTCAACTCCTTTACCTTCTTGTCAATCTGTCTGGCACAATAGGCCAACAGTTGACTAGTTAGGTAAAGGGGGGGCAGCTGTAGACCCCAAATCTTGCCCGACCTCCAAATAAAGAATAGAAGACCTCCTATTCAAAGATGGATGAAGCCTAACAAGCCACTAGGAGAGACTATTAGGCCCCATACTAGGATAGGAAGGATTTTCTGCATAAAAAATAAATTTTCTCGCCTTTTTGGGACGAGACCGCCGTCTCGAAATCAAGACCGCCGTCTCGCCTCACGCAAATGGCGAGACCGCCGTCTCACCAAACGAGATGGTGGTCTCGCCACCTGCGAATGACGAGACAACGGTCTCGTTTGGCGAGATGGCGGTCTCGCCACCTGCGCAGGACGAGACGGCGGTCTT
This sequence comes from Sphenostylis stenocarpa, assembly GCA_963425845.1. Lineage (NCBI taxonomy): Eukaryota > Viridiplantae > Streptophyta > Magnoliopsida > Fabales > Fabaceae > Sphenostylis > Sphenostylis stenocarpa. The sequence goes on from OY731400.1 coordinate 71,247,199, forward strand.
GACCCTGTCAGACGAGAACGACGGTCTCGCCACTGCCAGGCGCGAAAACCTATAAATAGGGGTCCTCCCCCCCCTCATTTCCACACACCACAACTTTCTCTCCTCCTTCTCTCTAGGATTTCTCTCTCTAGAATCCCTCCGACGCATTTCCGGAGCTTCTGAGTGTCTTTAGAGTGAGTTTTCGAGCGTTCCGAGAGGTCTTCCGGCGCTGTAGAGTGAAGGGCTGCCAAAACGCACCCAATTTATTGAGAAATTAATAGAGAAAGCTTGCTTCGGAGGTTTAAACTCTCCCTCTCTACTTTTACCGCTTTAATTTTAAATTATGCAATAGATTAGGGCCATGTAGTCACAATTTTAAATTCCGCAAAAATAAAAGGGCAAACGCGTAATTTTCACCGGTTTAAATATTTTTAAATAGCTGGCCTGTCATAGGGAACCCGAAAGGGGCGTCGTAAAGGGACTAATACTCCCTTTACACGTAACTAACTCCCTTACCCAACTCTGGTTCTAATGACCAAAGTTGGTTTTTGAAAACCAACGCCTTTTAAAACCCCTTTTCCGATGTTTCCGATAAAAATATCGGTGGCGACTCCACAGAACCCCACAGAACTAGTCCTTGGGTTAGCCCGGTTATCGGACAACCCAAGGACGCCCTTTCGAAAACCTCGCCCCTAGGTTAGCCCGATTATCGGACAACCTAAAGGCGTTGTAACCACCCATAAAAAAAATGCGAAAATCAAAAGGGTCGAAACCATCGCGTCGCTCCGACCGCCTCTCTTTTTGACGGCGGCGACATTGGGTAAGGGAGTTAGTTACGTGTAAGGGAGGTATTAGCTCACTTACAATGCCCCTTTTGGGTTCCCTATGACAGGCCAGTTATTTTATAAATAAACTTTTGAAATGATGCTTTTACCCTTTTATTTGCGGAATTAAAATAATGACTACATGGTTCTACTAGCTATTGCACAATTTAATATAAGTAAAAAAGACAATAAAAGAGAGAGAGAGTGAAGAAATCTTTGGAGCAAGCTTTGATTAAATCTCATAAAAAATAGGGTGCATTTTGGCAGCCCTTCGCTCTTACAACGTCGAATTCTCTCTTGAAAACGCTATAGAAACTCTTTTAAAACACTCAAAAACTCCGAAAATGCTTTAGAGGGGCTCTCAAAGAAGAATTTTCAGAAATTGCAGAAGGAAAGGTGGAAGAGATCTGTGAAATGAACGGGAGAGCGCTCCCTATTTATAGGGATTTGCGCTTGTCAGGTCGAGACGGTCGTCTCGCCTGGCAAGGTCAAGACGGCTGTCTCGCCATTCAGGACGGCGGTCTCGACTTTGATAAGTCACAAGACCGCCGTCTCGCCAAACGAGAGGGTCGTCTCGTCAAATGGGAGGGGGGGGTCTCGACTTGCCATTGGTCGAGACGAAGGTCCCGAAAAGCGAGACGGCGATCTCGACCTCTGAAGGTGGAAATCCTTATTTTTTGTACAGAAAAGCCTTCCTACTCTAATATGGGGCCTGATAGTCTCTCCTAGTGGCTTTTTAGGCTCTGTCCATCTTCGAATAGGAGGTCTTCTGCTCTTTATTTTGAGGTCAGGCAAGATTTGGGGTCTACAGTTGCCCCCCCCTTCACATGACTAGTCGACTGTTGGCCTGTTGTGCCAAGAAGATCGGCTGGAGGGTGAAGGAGTTAACCCTCTTGCCCGGTTGTCCTTCGGATGCTCCGTCTTGAGGTAGCTAATCCTCTATGAAAAATGTGTTGTGCGCCCCCAAGATGCTCCTTTTGACGGTAGCAGATCCCTTTGGTTGACACTTGGTAGAACCTCATTGTCGCCGCCGTCAGAAGAGGCGGTCGGAGCGATGCTATGGTTTTGAAATTACTCGCGTTTTTTGAAATAAGTGGTTCAACGCCTTTAGGCTGTCTGATAATCGGGCTGGACCTAAAGGTGAGGTTTTCGAATAGGTTCGAGGAGTCGCCATCAGTGTTTTAACCTTAAACACTGAAAAAGGTAAAAAAAGAAAAAAACCAACTTTGGCCATTACAACCAGAGTCGGGTAAGGGAGTTAGTTACGTGTGGGGAAGGTGTTAGCACCCCACAACGCCCCTTTTGGGTTCCCTATGATGGACTAACTTAGAAAATAAACACTTAAAGAAATTATGCTTTTACCATTATTATTCTATCTACTTGCAGAATTTAAATATCTACATGGCTTTATTATCTAATGCACACAAAGAAAGCGATAAAGAAAGTAGTAAAAGAGACAGAGAATAGAGAAGGAACCTCCGAAGCAAGCTTTTATATTAACTCTTCGAAAACTTGAGGACGCTTTTTGGCAGTCCCCGCACTCTACAAGCACGCTCCTCCCACAAAATAAAGAAAAGTCACTCTACTGAGGGCCAGACATCTCAAAAAGAGACTTCCTTAACCGATTTCAACTTTAACGAAAATCGGAAAGCTCACTCGAACCCCGGAATAATGCTCGTAGTCACTCTAAAGTGCCAAAAGGCTTCCTAGAGAGTGGTAGGAGTTAAAAGGTGTGAAAATTCGGAGAATGGGAGCTCCTATTTATAGGGGATCAGGCCTGGAAAAGGTGGACGACCGTCTGGATTTAGTGGACGGCCGTCCATGGCCAAAAGTTGCCATGGACGACCATCCATGTAGTTTGGACGGTCGTCCATGGCAACTTTTGGCCATGGACGGCCATCCAAGCTAAGTGGACGGCCGTCCATGGCCTTAAAGTTGCCATGGACGGCCATCTGCCTGTCCTGGACGGCCATCTGCTTGTCTTGGACGACCATCTCCGGCGGATTTCCCGATTTTTAATGCCTCTAAAAACACTTCCTATCTTAAATGGAACCTAGACAAAGCTACTAGGGACTTAATAAAGTCTTGACCATCTTTGAAACGAGCGATCTTCGGCTTTATTAGAGATCTGGGCAAGATTTGGGGTCTACAGTTGCCCCCCTTTACCCGACCAATTGACTATGGGTTAACGTACCATGAGTTCAGTTGGCAGCTGAAGGAGTTAACCCTCTTGCCCGATTGTCTTCTTGATGGTCCTCTTGCTGTGGAGGCTGACCCTTTGGATGATATGCTGTGAGGCTTCAGGATGCTCCTTCGGTGCGGTAGCTGACCCTTCGGCTAACACAGAGAATTTCGGGATGTTCCTTCGATGTGGTAGCTGATCCCTTGGTTGATGAGTACGAACCCCCATCAGGTTAGATGCCTCAGGATGCTCCTTCGATGCGGTAGCTGACCCTTCGAATATGGTGGCGGCTTACTGATTTCGATCATGCACCGGTTTTTCCTGTGTGCAGGTCTTCGTCTTCAAGTCTTTCCCTTTCCTGAAGTGGTGGTGGTGGCTTACTGCTTCCGATCATGCGCCGATTTTGCCTGTGTGCAGGTCTTCATCTTCAGGTCTTTCCCTTTCCCGAAGTGGTGGTGGCGGCTTACTACTTCCGATCATGCGCCGATTTTGCTTGTGTGCAGGTCTTCGTTTTCAGGTCTTTCCCTTTCCCGAAGTGGTGGTGGCGACTTACTGCTTCCGATCATGCGCCGGTTTCATGGGGGAGTGATTGCTCTTGACTTTTGTGTAGTCATCCGGTATGCCGGGGATTCTTCACTTTTGGCTTTTTCTTTAGTCACCCAGTTTCTTGATTGTTGGGGATTCCTGATGAATGTCTCTTAGGTAGGCAGGAATCCACTGTTGATTTTGATGATGTCGGGGATTTGTTGATTTTGATGATGCCTCTGAGCAGGCAGATACTTCATCAGAAGTGAAGACCTTTGGTTTGCGTTGTTTTGCCTCTGAGTAGGTTGATCCGATTGGGGGGAGCACCTCACTTGGAGACTTGTTTTGGGTTGCTTCTTGTTTTCAAACACAAACATGGAGCTAGTCTCTTTATATGCATGAATGCTTTTTGTTTTTTGTTATTTTTGTGAGGGGATTATTTTTATTTTTTGTTTTGACAAAGTCGTTTTGTGCGACTACTTGTGTGAATGCTTTTAAATGCAGTCTATTTTTATTTGGTGCATCTAGAAAGTGATTGGCATTTCCTGCTGGACCTTCATGATTATGTTGATGGGCTCTTCCTTCATTCGTCTTCTTTTTACTAAGCCCTATCTTTTTCCTAGACCGCCTTTTTTGGGGTTTTTGATCTAGTGGGTTGCCTTAATTTTACCTAGGATATCTCAGCGGGTTTTGACTCTTTTTCTTTTCTTATGCTTTCTTGTATTGCGTGATTATGGTTTATTCAACACAGAGGCATTTTCATAATTTGGTCAAGAGAAAAGAAATGAAAGATAATTTTATTGATGTGAACAAATAGTTTATTTCTTACAGATGGATTTACAAAGGGATTTTAGAAGCATGGCTGGTCAAGGTTGGCTACACTATATAAGCTATAACAATCATGCCTCTGACATCTGCCCCCCTGGTTCTCCTAGTTACCTTAGTCGAGATGCTCAAGCCCGGAGTGAAGACTATGCAGAGGTTGCTCGCTTCTGGAAGGACGTTACCTTAGTCGCCTTGCGGTTTTCGGCTAAGGTAACCATTGCTCTTTTTATTTTATTTTTGTTTTTGAAGCCTCTAAGTTTTGCCTAGGACATGTCCTAGCGAGGTGTGTGGATCCTAACTTTTTCCCAGGACGCCCTTTTGCGGATTTTCATCCTGGCGGATCATGAGCAATGCCTTCAAGCGTGATACTTCTTCACCGCATCTGAATTGACTGGGTGCCGCAGTTCTTCTCCATCCATGTTGGTGAGGATAAGAGCTCCTCCTGAGAATGCTTGCTTAACCATAAAGGGTCCCTCATAATTTGTTGCCCATTTTCCGATTTTGTCCTTCTGGGCCAGAAGAAGTTTCTTTATTACTAGATCCCCCTCGTGATAAGTGTGGGGGTTGACCTTTTTGTCGTAAGCCCTTTTGATTTTCTTTTGGTAGGATTTTCCGTGACATATGGCATCCAATCGTTACTCTTCGATTAGGTTCAATTGATCGTACCGATTTTGGACCCATTCTGCTTTTGTCAACTTTGCTTCCATGATAACTCGCAGGGAGGGTATTTCGACATCCACTGGTAGTACGACCTCCATGTCATACACGAGGGAAAACAGAGTGGCTCCCGTGGAGGTCCGTACAGAAGTTCGGTATCCATGCAGGGCAAAGGGTAACATTTCGTGCCAATCTCTATATGTTATTACCATCTTTTGGATGATTTTCTTGATGTTCTTGTTGGCTGCTTCTACTGCACCGTTCATCTTGGGTCGGTATGGAGAGGAATTGTGATGTTGAATTTTAAAGTCTTGGCATAATTCCTCCATCATCTTATTGTTCAGATTGGTCCCATTATTAGTAATGAGACGATGGGGGATGCCATATTGACACAGGATATTTTTCTTGATGAAGGTGGTCACTACTTTCTTGGTCACATGTGCGTAGGACGCTGCTTCTACCCATTTGGTAAAGTAGTCGATGGCCACCAGGAAGAAGTGATGGCCATTGGACGCGTTGGGCTCAATGGGTCCAATAACATCCATGCCCCACATGGAGAAAGACCATGGTGTAGCCAAGACGTTGAGGGGTGCCGGTGGGACATGAACATTGTCGGCATAGACCTGGCATTTGTGACATTGCTTGACATATTGATGACAATCACCTTCCATCGTGGACCAGAAGTATCCTACCCTTAGGATCTTTTTAACCATGACATGCCCTGGCGTGTGGGTTCCGAAGGCTCCTTCATGAATTTCCTTAATCAGGGTTTGAGCCTCTTCGCGGTCTACACACCTCAGTAGGCTGGAGTCAAAATTTTTCTTATAAAGGGTTCCTCCAATCAGCGTGAACCCTATAACTCTCTTCCGAATGGTCCTTTTATCATTATCATTAATTTCCTTGGGATATTCACCCTTCGTGAGGTATCGCTTGATGTCATGATACCAAGGGGATTTTTCTTCCTCGCTAGTTACTGCCATACAAAAATCTTGTTTATCATGCAGCCTTATTTGGATAATCGGTATCTCACGTTCTTGATCTAGGGTGAACATAGATTACAAAGTAGCGAGGGCATCTACGAACTGATTGTCTTCCCGAGGGATGTACTCGAAAGAGACATTTTCCATCCTCGAAACCATATTTCGGATGTACTCTAGATATGGGATCAATTTAGAATTTCTAGTTTCCCATTCACCCTTGAGTTGCTAGATAACAAAGGATGAGTCACCGAAAACTTTGAGCTTGGTCATCCCATGATCTAGAGCTGCTTGGAATCCTAGGGCGCAGGCTTCATACTTAGCCATGTTATTGGTGCAGTTGAAATTTAGCCTGGTTGTCACCGGGATGTACTTCTCTTCGGAGGATATTAAAATAGCTCATATCCCATGTCCAAGCATGTTCGAGGCTCCGTCGAAGAACATAGTCCATGCATCGTCTTCGGATACATCATGTTGGATATGCATGATGTGTTCGTCTGGAAAATCGTCTTGTAGGGATTGATATTCGTTTGTTGATCCGTGTGCTAGGTAGTCTTCTAGGGGACTTCCTTTTATAGCTTTTTAGGTGACATAGACAATGTCAAATTCTGAAAGGAGTACTTGCCACCTAGTTATTCTTCCAGTTAGGACAGGTTTTTCAAACAGGTATTTGATTGGATCCATTTTGGGAACCAACCAGGTTGTATGTCTAATCATATACTGCCTGAGACGTTGAGTCGCCCACACCAATGCACAACATGTTTTTTTGAGCGGTGTATAACGGGTCTCATAGTCTAGGAACTTTTTGCTGAGGTAGTATATGGCTTGTTCTCTCTTCCCGTATCATCTTGTTGACCGAGCACACATCCCATAGATTCGTCGAGTACTGATAGATAAAGAATCAGAGGTTTTCCTTCAACGGGAAGCACTAGTACTGGTGGATTGGTTAGGCACAACTTAATTTTCTCAAAAGCTTGTTGGCAATCATCATTCCAAACTGTTGGTTGGTTCTTGCGCAACAGTTTGAAGATGGGTGCACATTTGTCTATGAGTTGTGCGATGAACCTTGCTATGTAGTTAATCCGGCCAAGAAATCCTCTGATCTCCTTTTCAGTTTCCGGTGGGGACACTTCTAAAATTGCCTTTGTTTTGTCGGGGTCTACCTCTATTACCTTTTTACTGATGATAAACCCAAGTAGTTTACCCGACCGTACTCCAAATGTACACTTAGCCGAGTTTAGCTTCAGCTGATACTTCCGAAGTCGATCGAATAATTTCCTCAAATAGAGAATGTGGTCCATTTCGTTCTTGGATTTGGTAATCATGTCATCCACATAAACTTCAATTTCTTTGCGGATCATGTCGTGGAATAATGTTACCATGACTCTTTGATAGGTAGCCCCTGCGTTCTTGAGTCCAAAAGGCATGACTCTGTAACAGAACGTTCCCCACGGTGTGATGAAGGAAGTTTTTTCTCTATCTTTGACGACTAGCTTAATCTGATTATACCCCGCGTATCCATCCATGAAGGAATAGAGTGTGTTCGTGGCGGTGTGATCCACCAACGTGTCAATGTGTGGTAGGGGAAAATCGTCTTTTGGACTCGCCCGATTTAGATCCCCGTTGTCGCCGCCGTCCGTTCCGATGTCCAGGGACACCTCGAACGTTTATGCGAGCGGTCGCGAAAAGATGGTTTAGACTTGCGTTTTTTGTTTAAAATATGTTCATTGCTTCCGAGGTGCTCAACAACTGAACTATCCTCTAATAAAAGCAAGGTTTTCGAAAAGGGGTTCTTTTAGAGTCGCCACCAATGTTTTGACCATAAACATTGGAAAAGGATAAAAAGGCGTTGATTTTATTAAAAACCAAACTTGGCTATTATAACCAGAGTTAGGTAAGGGAGTTAGTTACGTGTGGGGAAGGTGTTAGCACCCCATAACGCCCCTTTCGGGTTCCCTATGATGGATTAATTCATTTAAGTAAAGATTACGAGAAATTACGCGATTACCCTATTTTATTGCATAATGTTAAAAATTGCTATCTGCATGAGTTTAGTTTACATTGCATACAGAAAGCGATAAAAGAGAAGAGAATTGAACAGAACCTCCGTAGCAAGCTTTGTATTGCGAATCCTTAATAGTGAGGATGCGTTTTGGCAATTCTTCGCTCTACAAAGACTCTCCTCTCCAAATACAAGATCGACTCGACTCAATTTTATAGAAGAATCGAATGCTGGAATATGATTCCTTAACTGATTGTTACCTTATTAAGGCAATCAAAGAGTTCATTCAAAGAGAGAAGAGAATAGACAAGTACTAGGAGTTGTCTGGTGTGTGAAACATGGAAAATGAGCCTCCTATTTATAGTTTTTCGCTGCCTGAACATCTGAGACGCCCCTCTGGGTTGGGACGGCCGTCCCAACTGCCTCTTTTACAAAGGCTGGGACCCCCTGAAAGCTGGGACTGGCAGTCCCACTTGGGACGGTCGTCCCACTTGGCCAGGGAAGGTTGGGACGGCCGTCTCGACCTGTTTTGGCCAGCCTTTGTGTTCTGGGACCCCTGGGAAGCTTTCCTTTCTTTATTCGGACGTCGGTTGATGCCTATAAACGCCCGTTGAAGCTTTATCTTCGTATAGGAAGTCTTCTTGACCTTTATTGAGATGCCAGGCGAGCTTTATCTTGTTGTAGGAAGTCTCCTTTAGCCTTTATTGAGAGACCGGGAAAAATTAGGGGTCTACAGTTGCCCCCCCCTTCACCTGCCTAACTAATTTATTGGCTTAACATGCCGACAAAATTAGTTGGTAGGGGAAGGAGTTAACCCTTTTGCCTGGTTATCCTTCGGATGCTTCTTTGCTGATCCTCCGGATGATAAATATTTTTGATAGGTACCAACCCCTATCTGGTTTGAGCCTTACTTTATAAGGCTCTGGTGAGTACTTACCCTCACCCGGTACGAGTCTGTGCTTTGCTAGACTCTTGTGGGTACCTACCCCCACTTGGTATAAACCTTGTTTTGCAAGGCTTTGGTGAGTACCTACCCTCACCCGGTATGAGTTTGCATTTTTCTAAACTCTTGTGGGTACTTACTTCTGAGGTGCTCAACACTGAACTATCCTCTAATAGAAGTAAGGTCTTTGTAACCCGTTTTTTGTAAATGCTTAGGTGAGTATTTTACTCCACCTAATGCATTCTGCTAAGTTTTGATGAGTACCTACCCTCATCCAGTACAAGTCTTATTTTATAAGGCTCTGGTGGGTACCTACCCCCACCTGGTACGAATCTGCGTTTTGCTAGATTCTGATGAGTACCTACCCTCATCAGGTATAAACCTTATTTTATAAGGCTTTGGTGGGTACCTACCCCCACCTGGTACGAATCTGCATTTTTGCTAGATTCTGATGAGTACCTACCCTCATCCGGTATACACCTTATTCTATAAGGCTCTGGTGGGTACCTACCCCCACCTGGTACGAATCTGCATTTTTGCTAGATTCTGATAAGTACCTACCCTCATCCGGTATAAACCTTATTTTATAAGGCTTTGGTGTGTACCTACCCTCACCTGGTACGAACCCTTATTCTATAAGGCTCTGATGGGTACCTACCCCCACCCGGTACGAACCTGCGTCTTGCAAGGCTCTGATGGGTACCTACCCCCACCTGGTACGAACCCTATTCTATAAGGCTCTGATGGGTACCTACCCCCACCTGGTACGAACCTGCGTCTTGCAAGGCTCTGATGGGTACCTACCCCCACCTGGTACGAACCATATTCTATAAGGCTCTGATGGGTACCTACCCCCACCCGGTTCGAACCCTATTCTATAAGGCTCTGATGGGTACCTACCCCCACCTGGTATGAATCTGCGTCTTGCAAGGCTCTGATGGGTACCTACCCCACCCGGTATGAACCTGCGTCTTGCAAGGCTCTGATGGGTACTTACCCCCACCCGGTACGAACCTGCGTCTTGCAAGGCTCTGATGGGTACCTACCCCCACCCGGTCCGAACCTGCGTCTTGCAAGGCTCTGATGGGTACCTACCCCCACCTGGTACAAACCTGCGTCTTGCAAGGCTCTGATGGGTACCTACCCCCACCCGGTACGAACCTGCGTCTTGCAAGGCTATGATGGGTACCTACCCCCACCTGGTACGAACCCTATTCTATAAGGCTCTTGGGATGCTCTCTTTTTTTTACATTCAGTCTTTTGATTGATGAGTACAAACCCTCATCCAGTTTTTGAAGATGTATTGGCGACCTATTGTCTTTGATCATGTGTCTATTACATGGGGAATGATTGACTTTTCTGTTTTTTCTGTTTTAGTCATCCGGTTTTACCGGGGATTTCTTTGTTTTTGGCTTTTCTTGTTTAGCCATCCGGCCTTTGCCGTGGATTCTTTGTTTTTGGCTTTTCTTTTTAGCCATCCGGTTTTACTGGGGATTTGTTTGTTTTTGGCTTTTCTTGTTTAGCCATCCGGCTTTGCCGGGGATTTCTTGTTTTTGGCTTTTCTTGTTTAGCCATCCGGCTTTGCCGGGGATTCTTTGCTGGTTGCCTCTTATTTAGGCAGGAATCCATTGGGGATTTTTGGTTTGATTGTGCCTCTTGATTAGGCAGATGCTTTAACAGTGGCGAAGGCTTTGTTGTTTTTTCGCCTCTGAATAGGCTGATGTTCTACTTGAGGATATTTGTTCTTGATAATACCTCTGAGTAGGCAGATACTTTTTTGAAAGCTTTGTGCTTGTATTACCTCTTGCATAGGTTGATTTCCCATTTCTTGGGGATATCGGTTCTTTGCTTGCCTTTGAGTAGGCATAGGCATTCTTGGGAGTGAAGGTTTTGCCTTTCACTGGGGATATTCATATTGGGTGTTATAGGCGATTAACTCCCCGAGGATATGAATTTGTATTTTGCCTTTTGCTTGGTAGGCCCGCTGGGATTTTCTTTTTGGTGATCCACCAGGGATTTGGTTGTTTCCTGGGGATCTATTTTGAATTGCCCCCTAGGGAGGAATGGAGTTTTTGACTCCTTGTTGGATGTTGTTGTTTGAGCTGGCTTTTCCTATGCTCTTATTCTGCTGGGGAATGGATTTTTACCTTTCCTTTGGTTTTTAAATGTGTGCCTTTTATGTACATTGGCTTTTTCTTTGGATGAAAAGATATATATTTTTTTTCTTTTCTTTTTTCTTTGCGATCCTTGGGGGATTTTCTTTTCTTGGGGGATCTAATCCTTGATTTGACTTTTCATGATGGTGGAGTCTTGAGCTCCTAGTCTTTTACGAAGCCCTTTATTGAGCGGGATGAAGAAATTTTCTTTTTTTCTTTTTTTGGAGATTCACCGAGGAGTCTATCGGTTTCTTGGGGATCCAAATTTGGTGATGGAGTCTTGGCTCCTGGCTTTGTGAAGCTTCTTATTTGAGCTGGAAGATGGAAAAACTTTTGTTTTCCTCTTTTTGTCTTTTTGTAGACTTTTCTTGATATACTCTTCTTGGAGATTTTTTATTTGGCCTTTTTCATTGTGGCCTCTATTGGGGAATGAAAGTTCTTCTTTTCTTTCTTTTTGTTGCCCCCTGGTGATATGGAGGATTTGACTCCGTATTTTCTTGGATGGACTCTTGTGTAGTCCTTATTCTCCTTTGGGGAATGAAGCAGAGACTCTTGCATGAGTGTGCTTGATGACTCATGTGGCGATGAAGCTGAGTCGTGAGGTAATCTTTTTGTTTTGCCTATGGAGTAGGCAAGGATCCTCTTGGGGATGATCAAGCCTTTCCGTTGGCTTTTCTACGTTGATGGCTTCCTTCTTTTTAGATGGAAGGATGTTGATTGAGGCTTCAAATGATTGTGGTTGACGACTCATGTGATGATGATGCTGAGTCGTGGAGTAATTTTTGTTTTGCCTCTGGGGTAGGCAAGGATCTCCTTGGGGATTATCGAGCCTTTCCGTTGGCCTTTTTCTGGTTTACCTTCGTTTATTGGGATAGAAGGTTAGAGCTAGTTCCCTTGAAGCTCTTTATTGTGCTGAAATGGTTTTGATTTTCGCCTTTCGCGATTTTGATTTTCATATGGAGACTGGATCTTGGTGCCTCCTGTTTTCAATCGCAAGTATGGAGACTATCCTCCTTATATGCATGTTTAATATTCTTGTTTGAAGAAAATTATTTTTTCTTGATTTTGACAAAGTCGTATTATGCAACTACTTTGTGTGTGGATGTCCTAAATGCAATCTATTGTTTATTTATTTTTTATGCATTTAGAAACTAACTGGCCTTCTCCCGTTGGCTTCTTATGAATATGCCGATGGGCTCCTTTCTTTATGACCATGATGGGCTCCTCCTTCATGATGATGGGCTCCTCTTTTATTCATCTTTTGGTTTTAGCCCTATCTTTTGCCTAGACCGCCCTTTACGGGTTTTCGATCTAGCGGACTGCCTTAATTTTTGCCTAAAATATCTTAGGGGGCTTTTGCCTTATCTTTTGCCAAGATCGTTCTTTTGAGGTTTCCGATCTAGCAGACCACCCTGCTTTTTACCTAAGAATATCCTAGCAGGCATTTATTCCTTTATTATTATCTTTTTTATGCTTCCCTTTTTTAGATGCATGCTTGATCTTTGATTAAAGGTCTTTGCGCATATTTATGATTTATCAATAAAGAGGCATTTCCATAATATTTGGTCAAGAGAAAGGAAATGAAAGGGAATTTTATTGATAAATTATCAAAAGTTTATTTCTTTTATAGAAGGATTTCAAAAGGTATTTAGAAGAATGGGTGGTCACGGTTGGCTACACTGTATAGGCTTAAACAGTCATGTCCATGATATCTGCCCCCTGGTTCTCCTAATTGCTTCAGTTGAGATGCCTGAGCTCAGAGTGAAGACTATGCAGACTGCTTGCTTCTGGAAGAATGTTACCTTAGCCGCCTTTCAGTTTTCGACTGAGGTAACCCTTGCTCTCAGTTAGTTTTTTTTTTTAACTTTTTTTTTACCTCTTCTTTTTGCCTAGGACGTATCCTAGCGAGGGATATAAACACTATCTTTTGCCCAGGGATGCCCTTTGCGGGTTTTTGTTCCTGACGAGTCTTGAGCAATGTCTTCAAGCATAATACTTCTTCACCGCATCAGAATTGATCGGGTGTCAAAGTTCCTCTCTATCCATATTGGCGAGGATAAGAGCCCTTTCCGAGAAAGCTCATTTGACCACAAGCGGTCCTTCGTACTTCAATGCCCATTTTCCAATTTTATCCTTTTGGGCTGGAAGCAACTTATTTACCATTAAATCCTTCTTATGGTAAATGTGAGGGTTGACCTTTTTTCATAAGCCTTTTTGACTTTCCTTTGATAGGCTTGTCCCGACATATAACATTCAGCTGTTTTTCTTAATAAGGTTTAGCTGGTCATATCAGCTTCGAACCCATTCAGCTTCTGTTAAGTTTACTTCCATCATCATGTGCTTTTGTCAACATGATTAGTGTCGCCGCCGTCAAAACGAGGCGGTCGGAGCGACGCGATGGTTTTATCGACCCTTCTTGTTTTCGCGTTTTTATTGGTGGTTACAACGCCTTTAGGTTGTCCGACAACCGGGCTAACCTAGGGGCGAGGTTTTCGAAAGGTGTCCTTGGGCTGTCCGATAACCGGGCTAATCCAAGGACTTATTTATTTTGGGTTCTATGGAGTCGCCACCGATATTTTACCATAAACATCGGAAAAGGGGTTTAAAAAGGCGTTGGTTTTCGAAAACCAACTTTGGTCATTAGAACTAGAGTTGGGTAAGGGAGTTGGTTACGTGCAAAGGGAGTATTAGTCCCTTTGCGACGCCCCTTTCGGGTTCCCTATGATAGGCCGGCTTATTTTTATTGATAAACTAGAAAAACGCACTTTTGCCCTGTTTATTCTGCGGAATTTAAAAGTATGACTACATGGCCCTAATGTCTACTGCATAATTTAAGATAAAAAGCGGTAAAGGTGGAAAGAGAGAATTTGAACCTCCGAAGCACGCTTTTTATATTAATTCTCTGGAAAAATAGGGTGCTTTATGGCAGCCCTTCACTCTACAAGACGTCGGAAACCTCTCGAACGCCGAAAATCACTCTTGAAAACACTCAGAAACTCCGGAAATGCGTCGGAGGGATTCTAGAGAGAAGTTTTAGAGAGAAGGGAGAGCTATGCAGCTGTGGTGTGTGGAAATGAGGGGGGGAGAGCCCCTATTTATAGGTTTCCGCGCTGTCAGGTGGCGAGACCGCCGGTCTCGTCTGACAGAAACGAGACCGCCGTCTCGCACAACGAGACCGCCGTCTCGTTTGACAGAAGCAACGAGACCGCCGTCTCGTACAACGAGACCGCCGTCTCGTTTTGCATAAGCAACGAGACCCCGGTCTGGGTGAACGAGAACCCGGTCTCGTTTTCGTTGGTAACGAGACCCCGGTCTGGGTGAACGAGACCCCGGTCTCGTTTTCTGTTGGTACCCGGTCTCGTTTTCGTTGGTAACGAGACCCCGGTCTGGGTGAACGAGACCCCGGTCTCGTTTTCGTTGGCAACGAGACCCCGGTCTGGGTGAACGAGACCCCGGTCTCGTTGGAGCATCTGTCGCTCAAGCGAGTACATGTGAGTACATTGGTCGCTTGAGCGAAACTCGACCCGGCAGCCCCCTTTGGTTGCAGCATCCGTCGCTCAAGCGAGTACACCAGTCGCTTGAGCGAGATTCGACCTGGAAGTCCCCTTTGATTGCGGCACCTCTCGCTCAAGCGGCGGACGTACTCGCTTGAGCGAGACTTGACCCGGGAGTCCCCTTCCACGCGAGAAACTTTATTTTGGGCCGAAAAACCCTTCCCATCTTGGTACGGGAGCCTAATAGTCTCTCCTAGTGGCTTGTTAGGCTTCGGCCGTCTTCGAATAGGGGATCTTCTGACTTTATTTGGAGCCCGGGCAAGATTTGGGGTCTACAGCTGCCCCCCCTTTACCCATCCAGTCGACTGCTGGCCTTCTGTTGTCAGGATGATCGACTGGGGGGTAAAGGAGTTGACCCTCTTGCCCGGTTGCCTTTCGGATGTCCTGTCTTGTGACGGATGATCCTCTGGGGAGATGTGGTGGTCGTGTGCCTCCGAGATACTACTTCTGACATAGCCGATCCCTTTGGTGAACACGTGGTAGAACCTCCGGATACTACTTCTGACGTAGCCGATCCTTTGGTTGATGGGTATAAACCCCCCATCAGGCTGGTACGGTCCGTTGTGTGGGACCGGATGGGTATGAACCCCCCATCAGGGTGGTAATTGTGACTTCACTGGGGATCCAGGTGCAATGGTGCGTGTAGATAGGTATAAACCCCCTATCAGGCTGGTACAGTCCTCAGCGTAGGACTGGCGGTGGTGGCGGCTTCCTTGGGGAGTCAGGTGGCTCATGCGCCGGCAAGGCGCTTCTCGTGTGTTGGTTGATAGGTATAAACCCCCTATCTGGCTGGCGCAGTCCACTGCGTAGGACTGGTGGTGATGGCGGCTTACTGCTCAGGTCGCTCATGCGCCGACTCTCTGGGGAATAATTTCTGTGCTCGTGCACTTCCAGGATACTACTTCTGACGTAGCCGATCCTTTCGATGGACACGTGGTAGAACCTCCGGATACTACTTCTGACGTAGCCGATCCTTCGGTTGATGAGTATAAACCCCTCATCAGGCTGGTAATTGCAGTCCGTTGTGCGGGACTGGACGGGTACGAGCCCCCCATCAGGGTGGTACAGTCCTCAGCGTAGGACTGGATGGGTATGAACCCCCCATCAGGGTGGTACAGTCCGTTGTATGGGACTGGATGGGTATGAGCCCCCCATCAGGGTGGTAATGCGACTTACTGATCTGGCTCGGGCGCAGATCAAGCGCAGCTCTCTGGAGAGTGCTGCTTGTGTTGATTTGACTGCTTTTCGGCTTTTCTTGAGTAGTCATCCGGGCCATGCCGGGGTTTTGTTGGTGATCAATCGGGCTTTGCTGATTGCCGGAGGTCCTTTGTTCTTGTTCTTTTTGGTAATGATCATCCAATCCTGGCTGGTTGATTGGATGGATCTTGGTTTTGTTTGACTTTTGTTTGGTGGTTGAGACTTTATTGGTTGGTGCGATGTTTTTAACCCTGCCTTTTTCTCGCGGTTTTATCTCTTTTTTCCTCGCGATCTTAGGGTTTTGGCTTTTTCCTTGAGCATACGTCTTTTTTACTCTTAGTTTTTTGTTTTGTTTTTACTATGCTGACTTTTGGAAAGGATGGCAAAAAGATGTACGAAATAAAATTTTATTCATGAGGAAATTTTATTACATCTATTTTTTGGAACTACTATCCCTAGGGGCTATCCTCTGGACCTGATCCCTGGGGAGGGTAGTGCTGGTACATGTGATATCTGAAGTCTTCTTGCTCTAGGACTTCATCCTCGTACCTCTGCTGAAAAGTTGCCCAGTCTTGGCGCATGCTCTGTTGGTACTGGTACATCTCCCCCAGTCGGGTGTCAAAGGCCTCTTGCCTTTGTGACAATTGTTCCACTGTTTGGATTAGCTGTTCACGCCTCTGGGACGCCTGTTCTTGTCTCACAGTCATGCCGTCGAGCTGTCGGCACAGGTCGTCCATGTGGAGGTGCATGCCAGCAAAGTCGTCTGAATACCGGGGCGGCTGCTGCTGTTGCTGCTGCTGCTGCTGGGAATCAGGGGATGTGGGCGCGACCTGCATCACATCATGGAGTTCTAAGGCAAAATCCAGGGTGGGGTGGAGAGCCAGCTGGTTCCCGCTACGGATCAGCATTCCCATGCTGACCAAGATCGTCCCGCCGATGGACTCAGGACGCAGGTTGTGGGTTAGTTCTTCCCGTCCGGGACACCCAATCTTTTCTGCTAGGGGGGTAATGAGGGGAGCAACGAGGACGCTCCCCACAGATCTGTTCCCGAAGTCTCTGAGGGCTCTCAGGAAGAAGTACCCAGGGTTGCAGCGTCGCCTTTGGCTCATGCAGTATAGTATGAAGAGGTCAGGAAGGGACACCTTGCCTTGACTTTCTTTCCTCGCATGTATAGTTCCTGCCAGCAGCTTGTGGCAGATGCGGAGTGCTGGGGGAAGTGCAGATCCCCTCATCAGCGTAGGCAGCGTGGTGGCTCCCGTGAGCTCTCGCCACATTTCAGCGGCAGTAAGGTGGGCAGGCCGTGAGCAGACAGCGTCACGATACTCCTGGCTCATGGCTTCCTCGGGCCGGATGAACCCGATGTCCACGTTGAATTCTCTGAGGGTAGAAGTTCGGTACTGCCCATTCATAAAGTAGGTTACCATCTGAGTGGGTGGTAGGCCTGGGACAGTGGAGGGACTCTCAGAGTAGGAGACAGAGGCTAAGAATTCCAGCACCGCCTGCGAGTACACATGTGTCGGTGGTGGGTGCAACAGGAATCCCCATCCAATGCTGTCTAGATAGGCCCGGACGTCGTCTTCCCATCCGAACTCAGTCAGGATGTTGAAATCTAGCTTGAGCATGGGGTGCCATTGGTAGGTCCGGATGTTCTCAAGACGGGCCTGGTGTTGTGGTGCAAGCTGGGAAGGGTCCTGAGATGGCGGTGCTGTGGAACTACTAGCACCAGCAGTGCCCCTTCTCTTCCTAGAAGCACTTCTTCCAAACATATTGATCAGAGGGGGCTTGGGAGTGCAAGAGTTGAGGGAGAGGAAGTTCTGGGGTCAAAATGAGGTGTGAGGAAGCCCAAAGCCGCGCCCCCTATTTATAGGGAATTTTTCCAGATCGAGACCGCCGTCTGGGTGGATGAGACGGCGGTCTCGTTTGTCTTCAGGAACGAGACGGCGTTCTCGTGCAACGAGACGGCGTTCTCGTTTTCGCCGACAACGAGACGGCGGTCTGGTGCAACGAGACGGCGTTCTCGTTCTGCGGGGTAAACGAGACGGCGTTCTCGTGTAACGAGACGGCGTTCTCGTTTTTGCTGACAACGAGACGGCGTTCTCGTGCAACGAGACGCGTTCTCGCTTTCGCGCAGCAACGAGACGGCGGTCTCGTTTCGCGAAGAGAATTTTTTTTTTTTTTTTTTTTTTTTTTTTTGAAAGGAGTAATAGGACCTGGTCTAAAAACATTTTATGCATGCAATGTTTTTTTATGTTTTGATGTCCTATAATGCCTATTTTGATTAAGTTTTCGGAAGGATTTAACCGACATGCCTTGTTGTGCTGAAAGCCCTTTGATTTGCTGCGTTTGTCTTTTGGCTGTACCATGCCGGTTTTTGTGACCGAAGGATAATCTCTTTCTTTCTTTCCTTCTATTTTTCTTTCTCTATTTTTCTCTTTTTGTTTCTTTGTTTCTTTTGGTAGAGCACTTTTCGTCGTGTAGTGTCCCTTTTTCCTTGCTTTTAGGGGTTTCAATCCTCTTGTTGACTATACGCCTCCATATTCCCAAATTAATTATTAGAATATTGTTGTGAGGGTCAAGAGAAAAGAAGTAAGATGAGGTAAAAATCAATGGTTTGTGTTTTAGAGGGTTGATTTTTATCGATAAAGAATTTGTAAGAATGGCTGGCAAAAGGGTTAAGCCTGAGTGTTTAAGCTTTTGTCTAAGCAAACATTTTCCCTTTCTCTTTTTTATTTGCGCTCTTTGGTTTTATTTCCATCGCTTTTGGATAGCTGGCTGATTTCCCTAGATCGCCCTTTGGGTTTTCGAACTAGGATACTGTGTGTCGGTCCTAACTTTTGTCTAGGTTTACTCTCTTGTAAAATTTTGGAGAAATCCTAGCGGACCTTTATTTGTAACCCTAACTTTTGCCTAGGCTACCCTTTATTGTTGTTCGGGTATCCTACCGGGTTGACCCTAACTTTTGTGTAGCCCCCTTAGTGGGTTTCCTACCGGGTAATTTGCCCTTTTCTTTGGCCTTTGGCTTCTCTGGGCTTTTTCTTTTTTTTTGTTATTCTTTTGTTCACAGTATTGGCGAAGCGTGACTTTCTTTATGGCTTAAGTGAAGTCTTATTTTTATGTGCTTCTAATCAGCTAACTTGATGATGATAGCAATGATGAAGTTTTGATTATTTGGGAGCGCTTCTTATTCTTCTTTTTCTTGTCATGTTTGCTTAGACAGGGTTATTTATGTGGTCTAGTCAAAAGTAGAAAGAAGAGAAGCAGATAGAAAGAATCATTCTTTATTAATTAATGAAGGAATATGTGCCCTGAAATGCCCAGGGGTCGGGCTCGCCCTGGGGGATAGTCTCTAACAATCATAGGGTTTACATCCCTTAAACAAAGAAAAAGGTCTCCTAATGACTAGAGTGGCTCTTGACGCCTGCACTCCTCCACTTCGGAAAACTTGCTTGAGTGTGCGGAGAGGAGACTTCCCTTTTATTCTTCCCGCTTGACCCTTGAATGGGTTATATCCTAGGCCATACCTGTGAGGATTATCCTTGAATTCTGGGGGTTCCCTCATTCCTTGGGAATCTGCCCCCAGTCCTTGGCCGGGATGGTAGCCATGTTTCAACATCATACGGGCTACCTTGGTGTTCCTGGGAAGTCGCTCTATGTTGGCAATTTCGAGCGCTTGAAAAGACGTTTCAAGTGCCTCTTCGGCTGCATCCACATAGGGTTGGGTGGATGGTCCACTGATCAAGATATCGTCTTCTGCTTGGACCGTGACCAGTTTATCCTCCACTATGAATTTGACTTTTTGGTGGAGCGTCGAAGGTATTGCCTTAGCGTCATGAATCCAAGGCCTACCGAGGAGACAACTGTATGCTGGAGCTATGTCCATTACATGGAAATCGATGTCAAAGATAGTGGGTCCAATCTGGATTGGCAAATTAATTTCTCCCACTACTTCTCGCTTTGATCCGTCGAAGGCTCGAACGATGGTGCTACTTGGGCGTAGACGGGCCCCCTGGATGGTTAACTTATCCAGTGTGCATTTTGGCATTACGTTCAGGGATGACCCGTTATCCACAAGAACTTTGGCGATGAGGTATTCCTTGCATTTGACTGAGATATGCAAGGGCTTGTTGTGTTTTGACCCTTCAAGAGGGAGTTCTTCCTCTGTGAAGGCGAGGTGATTGCTTGCCGTAATGTGACCGACAATCCTCTCGACCTTCTCTTGGGATATGGTGTGAGGTACGTGCGCCTCGCTCAAGACCTTCAGCAGGGCGTTTCGGTGTGGTTCCGAGCTCATTATCAAAGATAGCAACGTGATCTTTGCAGGCGTACGGTTGAGCTGATCGATAATGGAATACTCACTTTGCCTAATAAACTGGAGTAATTCCTCTGTCTCCTCCTTAGATTCTTTATTTTCTTTTTCTTCTTCGGTCTTTTTATTTTTTCCTTTATTTTGAAGGACATCTTCCCGCGTGTCCTTGGGGGAGTAGATTCTTCCACTTCTAGTCGTGCTCCCAATGCCGGCTATGTTCGTTATTTCTTCTTTTATTGGTGAAGATTCCCCATATCTCCACGGTACAGCTTTATCTGATTCGTAGGGGAAAGGACGTGGCATAAAAAGTCGTACTGGTGTCCTTGCCCCTTCTTCTTTATTTTTGAGGACCAACGGCCGAGGTTTACTTTCCTCTTGCGGTGATTCGGCCGTTGGGGTGAGCTTTATTAGGAGTGGCTTTCTCTCCATTCTTCTGAGTTGGAAGACGTGTTAGTTAATCCTTCCTTTTTATTATCTTATTTATTAAGTGTGAAGGAGGGGAAATTAAATATGCAAATGTATGTACATGTATGCAAGTAGACAAATGTTGAATAAGAAAATGATTTCATTAATTCAGTGGAAGGTGTACATTCTCCTACTCCATACTACGAAGCGTCTTTTGACAAAAGCGGAAAAGCCTAAAGAAACCCACAGGCGGGTCTTGTTTTCTTTGTAATTCTCTTTCGGCTTCCCGGACGTGTTGAGCGAGCGCTTCGCTTTGTTTATGGATCGCTTGGCTCATTTCTTCGCTGTATTGCTGAGCGTCCTTGATCTTCGCCTCTTGATGTATGACCAAGGCTTCTAGTTCGTCGAGCCTTGCGACAGCTCGGTCTTTTTCTTGTAGCACTTGGTCATATTGAGCTAGCCCGCTTTTCTCTTTAATGCGCAGCTCGTAGATACCTCGGCTGAGTTTTCTGTTGTTCTCTCGCTCTTGGCGGAGGTCTAGCCGGGCCTGGAGGAGTTGTTCCGATAACTCCTTGATCGTTTGAGCTTGCTGAGCTGCTTCCGCCTCAAGGTGTGCTGTTTTGGCAGTTATCTCTTGCAGTTGGCTATCCGAGCTGGTTCTGGCGGATTTGGATGCTCGGATAGCTTGTTCGTTGGCGTCAGCACATTGGTCCTTGAGGCGTTCTATTTCATGATCCTTTTTCCTGCCTTGCCTTTGCAGACCATCAATCATGAGGACAGAGGCCTGTTCTTTTTCCTCAAGGGACCGTATCTGGGCTCCCATTATCTCTACCCTCTGGGTCAAGGCATTGACTTGTGCCTGAAGCTCTTCGTTGTTGGCGATTGGAGCGGGTGTGGTGGATGGTCGGGCCATCTCTCTTCTTCTCCTCCATGCCTCATAATCACTGGTGACAGCTACCCGAGCCTTTCCTAGCTCTCTGTCTCCCATGTAAACTGGCTTCTCCCATGCTTTCCTCATAGTCAATGAGTTGGCCATTGTGCATGGGTCTCCAAAGAAGCACAATCCTCCGAGTTCCCCTCGGGAGATGGTAGTTTGAGTCCTCATAAGTTGCCTTATAGCTACTCTAGGTGAGTAGGCTATGCAACCCCTGAGTCCTATCAAGGGTACATTCGGATGGTTCCCGCATCCGACTAGAAGCTAGGCCGGGTCGGAACCAAGGACAAACCCAAGATATGTTGTTGGCATCCTTCTGTTCTAACTCATCCCTCCATTCTATGGTCGAGGCGTCGTTGGAGGGGGATCTTGGAGAAGCTTCTCAAGGGGTCGGGGAATATCCCCATATGACTGGAGGCATAGAGGTGCGTGACGCTCCACACATAAAGTAGCGAAGAGCAGCAACGAAGTGTTCTTCCTTGCTTCTGACGGCAGAAGTCTACTGAAAGCAAGGTGTCGGCAAGAATAGCGGGCAAGGGACTCTTCGAGTTTACGTCCCAGGCGAAGAAAGCGTCCATGACGGCGTGGTCAACCGTGTCGAGTTGGAAGGGGAACAGGATTGTCCCGAAGATTAATAGCGCCAGGGTTTTGTTGAAGGCAACCCACTCTGCCCTTTCAGCCAGGTAGGACAGGTGGTCTTCTAACATTGCTACTTTCCACCCCTGGGTGTTCCCTCTTCCCATCAGGGGTACTCTGTCGGTATGGCAGATGGATAAGGGCAGCGACTGGTGCTGCAGGAGTATACGTCTCGTGGCGGATATGGACCCCAGCTGATTTGGGCCATTTTAACATAATTTCGTACTCCTCTAGGGTAGGCACCATGTCAAACCGCGGAAATTCAAAACATCGCAAACTTGAGTTCCAAAAGTGAACCAGTACCCTGAGAAAGACTTGGTCGACACTGATTTTTAGAAGGTCCAAAATCCGTCCATAGGATTTTTCAAACTCTGTTTGGACTTCTGGGGGCATTGTTGCACTGAGCCGCTCTAGCTTCTCAGTATGGTTTCGGAGAATGTCCACCTTTCCCACTTGTCTACTTGACCCCTCCATCTTCTAAAACCAAAATGTATGATTTGATGAAGATGATGTTTATTGTATGAAATGTGAGTGTTTATTTTGCTATTTTATCATGTTTTTTCTTCTACATGATGTATGGTATTTGCATTTATTTTTTTGGAAGAATAAACTATCTATATGAATGTTTCATGAATACAATGTTTTGAACCAGGTCTTATTTGTGAATTTTTTTTTTTTTAAAATTGATTTTTTGTATTTTATTGTTATTTGTTTATTTTATAGCCTTTTATCTCTTTTGTCGGAACTGCGTGGCTACTTAGCTTGCAAAGAACCTGAAACCAGGCTAGCTAAAAGGCAGACTGTCCGAGATAAAAATATGGCTTTATGAAAGAATATTTATCGTCCCTTATCTCTTCTGTCGGAACTGCGTGGCTACTTAGCTTACAAAGAACCTGAAACCAGGCTAGCTAAAAGGCAGACTGTCCGAGATAAGGGTGTTTATTTGTGAAATTTTTTGTGATTTTGTTCTGTTGTTTGTTTATGCTATGCAACATACAAATGCAACAAACATATGCACACACAATTCGATCATCCCCGAACCGGCGAGATTCCGTTTTTATCACGAGGTAGGGTTTTCCTGCAGAAAAGTGCGTTGGTTTAGGGTAGGTTCTAGCTGTTCTCACCAGGCTAAGGCCCCCAAGGTGCCCCCATTATAGGGTCCCCACTCTCCAGCCGTCCGACCATGCTCAACACTAAGGCCAGAGTCGGTCTTGTTGCCAAAAGAGGAAGGTTATCACCTTGAGTGGTGGTTTCCGATCACACTGGTGGGCACAAGGCCCTAACTGCAGCGAACCGTACCTGCCACCCACTCCCTATGGTTATCTCACTTGCCCCCGGGTATAGGAGGAACTGTAGTGTGCAAGGGTTTGTGTGCAATTTGTATTTCAATCAATTGCGTAAGTATAAACAAACAACAGTTTATTGAAAGCCAATCAATAAAGCATGTTATAAATACAAGTTAAGGGCAAAAAGTGTTATTTTCTTGGTTTATTTATTGTTTAAGCCGACCTATCACTAAATGGGACTAACTCTCTAGGCTTCCCCAGTGGAGTCGCCATCTGTCGCCGCCGTCAAAACGAGGCGGTCGGAGCGACGCGATGGTTTTATCGACCCTTCTTGTTTTCGCGTTTTTATTGGTGGTTACAACGCCTTTAGGTTGTCCGACAACCGGGCTAACCTAGGGGCGAGGTTTTCGAAAGGTGTCCTTGGGCTGTCCGATAACCGGGCTAATCCAAGGACTTATTTATTTTGGGTTCTATGGAGTCGCCACCGATATTTTTACCATAAACATCGGAAAAGGGGTTTAAAAAGGCGTTGGTTTTCGAAAACCAACTTTGGTCATTAGAACCAGAGTTGGGTAAGGGAGTTGGTTACGTGCAAAGGGAGTATTAGTCCCTTTGCGACGCCCCTTTCGGGTTCCCTATGATAGGCCGGCTTATTTTTATTGATAAACTAGAAAAACGCACTTTTGCCCTGTTTATTCTGCGGAATTTAAAAGTATGACTACATGGCCCTAATGTCTACTGCATAATTTAAGATAAAAAGCGGTAAAGGTGGAAAGAGAGAATTTGAACCTCCGAAGCACGCTTTTTATATTAATTCTCTGGAAAAATAGGGTGCTTTATGGCAGCCCTTCACTCTACAAGACGTCGGAAACCTCTCGAACGCCGAAAATCACTCTTGAAAACACTCAGAAACTCCGGAAATGCGTCGGAGGGATTCTAGAGAGAAGTTTTAGAGAGAAGGGAGAGCTATGCAGCTGTGGTGTGTGGAAATGAGGGGGGGAGAGCCCCTATTTATAGATTTCCGCGCTGTCAGGTGGCGAGACCGCCGGTCTCGTCTGACAGAAACGAGACCGCCGTCTCGCACAACGAGACCGCCGTCTCGTTTGACAGAAGCAACGAGACCGCCGTCTCGTACAACGAGACCGCCGTCTCGTTTTGCAGAAGCAACGAGACCGCCGTCTCGTACAACGAGACCGCCGTCTCGTTTTGCATAAGCAACGAGACCCCGGTCTGGGTGAACGAGAACCCGGTCTCGTTTTCGTTGGTAACGAGACCCCGGTCTGGGTGAACGAGACCCGGTCTCGTTTTCGTTGGTAACGAGACCCCGTGCTAGGTGGACGAGACCCCGGTCTCGTTTTCGTTGGTAACGAGACCCGGTGCAGGTGAACGAGACCCGGTCTCGTTTTCGTTGGCAACGAGACCCGGTGCTGGGTGAACGAGACCCGGTCTCGTTGGAGCATCTGTCGCTCAAGCGAGTACATGTGAGTACATTGGTCGCTTGAGCGAAACTCGACCCGGCAGCCCCCTTTGGTTGCAGCATCCGTCGCTCAAGCGAGTACACCAGTCGCTTGAGCGAGATTCGACCTGGAAGTCCCCTTTGATTGCGGCACCTCTCGCTCAAGCGGCGGACGTACTCGCTTGAGCGAGACTTGACCCGGGAGTCCCCTTCCACGCGAGAAACTTTATTTTGGGCCGAAAAACCCTTCCCATCTTGGTACGGGAGCCTAATGGTCTCTCCTAGTGGCTTGTTAGGCTTCGGCCGTCTTCGAATAGGGGATCTTCTGACTTTATTTGGAGCCCGGGCAAGATTTGGGGTCTACAATTAGCTGTACCGATTTGCCGTCTCGGATCTTTGCTATAACCGAAGAGTAATCCTTTTGAATGTAGAGCAATTGTCATGTCAATGCCCCTCTTCCTTTCCTTTAGGGATTTCAATCCTCCTATTGATTACCATATTTCCACATTTCCCAGTCAATTACTTGAATGCTTTATGATGAAGGGTCAAGAGAATAGAAAGAAAGGGATTTATTGCAAAGGCTTGTGTTTTAGTGAGATTTTTTTTTAAATAATAGTTTCTTGTAAGAATAGCTAGCCAAGGTTGGTCGGTGTTTAGGCTAGTTTAAACAAACGTTTTGTTTTAATGAGGTGGCGTCTTCATCTGATTACTTTATGGGGCCTATTTCTGACTGATTAACTTTCCTAGTCCGCCCTTTTGGGTTTTCAGCCTAGGATGTTGTGATGTGTCCTAACTTTTGTCTAGGTTCCCCTTTTTCATTTTTTGGGATACCTAGCGGACTTTATTTTGTCTATGACGCTTTAATTGTTTTGATACCTTTTGGAACAAAATGTTTGTCTAACACATGGTTATTTAATGGGGTATAGACATGATTAGTGAGAAAAGAAGCAGATAGTAAGAATAGCATTCTTTTGTAATTAAAAGGGAAATGCGTGCCCTAAAGATGCTCGGGGGTCGGGCACACCTCGAGGAGTGATCTCTAATAGTCATTGGGTTTACATCCCTTAAAATCGGAAGAAGGACATCTAATGATTAATGCTACCCTTGATGCTAATATCTCTCCTTTCCGGAATATCGTTTTTGAGGTATGAAGGGGAGACTTCTCTTTTCTTTGTACGACTTGATCTTTTATAGGGTCGTACTTTAAAGGATTATCCTTAAAATCTGGTGGCTCTCTTATTCTTTGAGCATCCTTTCCAAGCCCTTGTCTGGGCTGTATCCATATCTCTTCATTATATGGGCCACTTTTAAATTGCTAGGAAGTCTTTCCATATTTTCAAATGTCTTCTTCAGCCGCATCCATTTAAGGTATGGTAGACGGTTCGCTGATTCGAATGTAGTCTTTAACTTGAACCATGATCAATTTGTCGCCTACCACAAATTTGATTTTTCGGTGGAGTGTTGAAGAAACTGCCCTAGCACCGTTAATCCAAGGTCTACTTAATCTTCCCCTTGGATTCTTTTTTCCTTTGCCTCTTCGGTTTCTTTATTTTTCCTTTGTTTTTAGGAGCATTATCTTGTAGCTCCTTGGATGAATAAATTTTTTTGCTTATCATCCTGCCCCCAATGTTGGCTATATTGGAGATATCTTCATTGACGGACAATTCTTTTGTGCATATCCATAGTACAGCTTTATCCGATGTATAAGGGAAAGGACAAGGCATGAATAAGCGCAAAGGTGTTATTGCCTCTTCCCTGATATTATCAATTTGGGTGCTAATGTTTACTTCTTTCTTATTATCTCCTTGTCCCAAATTAATGGCCTTAGTTTTTTCTTATGGGGCTGTATCAATTAAGCTTCTTTTCTCCCACAGTCTTTGCATGTCCGGGGAAATGGTCCCCTCCTCACTGTCTGACTCAATCCATTCGCCTTTGGCTTTCAGATCCCGCATAGAGTTTTCAATCACAGACATGACTTTTTATATGGTCCTTATTTGGGTCTAGATTTTATTCAATTATTTTGGAATGAGAGAGAAAAGAATGAGAAACATATGAATATTATGAAAAAGGCCTCATTGTATTGATGAAAAGAGAAATATATACAGAGTCCCTTTAATCAAAAGATCTCGCGGCCATGAGCGAAACCGCGAGAGATGCATCGGAAGCTTTTTTATTTATTTATTATTATAATTTTTTTTACCAAAAGATGCACAAAATGAAGAGCCCTAGTTAGCTGGCCTTCTCTACCCAGGCTCACTATTCTGGTTGTGACGGAGGCGTGTCATCCATCTAAGGACCTAAGGTTCGGGAGCATTGAAGGTGATCCACCCGGCATTCAACAAATCTTGGACCTTATACTTCAAGGCCATACAATTCTCCACAGAATGCCCAGGAGCGCCTGAATGGTAATCACAGTTCTTGTCGCCACCGTCCCTTTCGACGTTTGAGGACGTCTCGAACGTTTATGCGAGCGGTCGCAAAAAGATGGTTTAGACTCGCGTATTTGTTTTAAAATATATTCATTGCTTCCGAGGTGTCCAACAATTGAATTATCCTCTAATAAAAGCAAGGTTTTCGAAAAGGGGTTCTTATGGAGTCGCCACCAATGTTTTGACCATAAACATTGGAAAAGGATAAAAGGCATTGATTTTAATGAAAACCAAACTTAGCCATTATAACCAGAGTTAGGTAAGGGAGTTAGTTACGTGTGGGGAAGGTGTTAGCACCCCACAACGCCCCTTTCGGGTTCCCTATGACAGATCAATTCGTTTAAAGAGAAGACTTCGAGAAATTACGCGATTACCCTATTTTATTGCATAATATTGAAATGGCTATCTACATAATTTTATATAAATAAAGCTAAATAAAGCAATAAAAGAGATATTAAAATGGCTATCTACATGATTTTATTCTACATGGCGTAAACAATAAATAAAGCTAAATAAAACAATATATAAAGCAATAAAAGAGAAGAGAATTGAAAAGAACCTCCGTAGCAAGCTTTATATTGAGAATCTCGAACTGTGAGGATGCGTTTTGGCAACCCCTCTCTCTACACAGACTCTCCTCACCAATACAAGATCGACTCCACTAAAAATTTAAAGAAGAATCAAATGCCGCAATATAATTCCTTAACCGATTGTTACCTATTTAAGGCAATCAGAAAGATCATTCGAGAGAGGGAGAGAAGTAGACAAGTGCTCTGAGTTTTTTAAGGTGTTTCAGAGCTCTCTGGAGTGTCTGTGTTCTCAAAAAGTGGCAAATGAGCCTCCTATTTATAGTTTTCGCAGCTGGCGTGCTTTGGGACGGCCGTCTGGGTTAGGACGGCCGTCTGGACTGGGATGGCCGTCCCAAATGGCAATTTTACACAGGGCGAGACCACCTGGGGACCCGGGACGGCCGTCCCATTTAAATTGGGCTTTGGGACGGCCGTCCCACTTTCGGGACGCGCGTCCCACTTGATTCTGGCAGGTTGGGACGGCCTGTTGTATTTGGGACCACCTGTTGTGTTTGGGACGGCCTGTTGTGTTTGGGACGGCCTGTTGTATTTGGGACCACCTGTTGTGTTTGGGACCACCTGTTGTGTTTGGGACGACCTGTTGTGTTTGGGACGGCCTGTTGTATTTGGGACCACCTGTTGTGTTTGGGACGGCCTGTTGTGTTTGGGACGGCCTGTTGTGTTTGGGACGGCCTGTTGTGTTTGGGATGGCTGTCCCAGTTTGGGACGGCTGTCCCAACCTGTTTTGGCCTGCCTTCGCGTTTTGGGACCCCCGGGAAGCTTTCCTTTCCTTTTTCGGACGTCGTTTGATGCCGATGTGTGTCCGTTGAAGCTTTATCTTCATATAGGGAGTCTTCTTGGCCTTCATTAAAATGTTGGGCGAGCTTTATCTTGTTATGGGTGATCTTTTTGTCTTTATTTGAGAAACCGGGCAAAATTAGGGGTCTACAGCTGCCCCCCCTTCACCTGCCTAGCTAATTTATTGGCCTAATATGCCGATAAGATTAGCTGGTAGGGGAAGGAGTTAACCCTTTTGCCCGGTTATTCTTCAGATATTCCTTGGCTGATCTTTCGGATGATAAATATTTTTGATAGGTACCAACCCCTATCTGGTGTTTTGACGAGTATAATCCTTTGCCTGGTGGACCCTCTTCTGTAAGGCCTGATGAGTACACACCCTCATCTGGTGTTTTGACGAGTATAATCCTTCGCCTGGTAGACCCTCTTCTGTAAGGCCTGATGAGTACACACCCTCATCTGGTGTTTTGACGAGTACGAACCCCCTGCCATGGTAGACCCCCTTCTGTAAGGCCTGATGAGTACACACCCCCATCTGGTGTTTGACGAGTACGAACCCTCTGTCTGGTAGACCCCCTTCTGTAAGGCCTGATGAGTACACACCCCCATCTGGTGTTTGACGAGTACGAACCCTCTGTCTGGTAGACCCCCTTCTGTAAGGCCTGATGAGTACACACCCCCATCTGGTGTTTGACGAGTACGAACCCTCTGTCTGGTAGACCCCCTTCTGTAAGGCCTGATGAGTACACACCCTCATCTGGTGTTTGACGAGTACGAACCCTCTGTCTGGTAGACCCCCTTCTGTAAGGCCTGATGAGTACACACCCCCATCTGGTGTTTTGACGAGTATGAACCCTCTGTCTGGTAGACACCCTTCTGTAAGGCCTGATGAGTACACACCCCATCTCGGTGTTTGACGAGTACGAACCCTCTCGTCCGGTAGACCCCTTCCGTAAGGCCTGATGAGTACACACCCCCATCTGGTGTTTTGACAAGTACAAACCCTCTGTCTGGTAGACCCCCTTCTGTAAGGCCTGATGAGTACACACCCCCATCTGGTGTTTGACGAGTACGAACCCTCTATCTGGTAGACCCCCTTTTGTAAGGCCTGATGAGTACACACCCCCATCTGGTGTTTGACGAGTACGAACCCTCTGTCTGGTAGACCCCCTTCTGTAAGGCCTGATGAGTACACACCCCCATCTGGTGTTTGACGAGTACGAACCCTCTGTCTGGTAGGCCCCCTTCTGTAAGGCCTGATGAGTACACACCCCCATCTAGTGTTTGAGTTTTACTGTATAATGCTCTGGTGAGTACCTATCCTCACCTGGTATGAATCTGCATTTTGACAGACTCCTGGAATGCTCTTTTTGGTATATCCTTTTTGATTGATGAGTACGAACCCTCATCCGGTTTCTGGCGACTTATGCGCCTATTCCATGAGGAATGATTGATTTTCTTTCTTTTTTATTTTTCTAATTTACTCATCTGGTTTTACCGGGGATTCTTTGTTGGTTGCCTTTTTAGGCAGGAATTTACTGGGGACTTTGATTGTGCCTTTAGGCAATTGCTTCAACAATGGTGAAGACTTTTATGCTTTTGGGCTTGCGTTACCTCTCGCATAGGTTGATTTCCCATTTCTCTGGGACATTAGCTCTTTGCTTATTTTTGAGCAAATAGATTGTTAGAAAAGTAGTTTTAAATCAAGAGGGGGGGTGAATTGATTTTTGAAAGTTTTTCGCAATAAACAGATTATCTAATTCGAAAATTAAGTTTACTTATCAATTCACAAATCACAAAGCAATTAAACAATACAAGCGCAGCAACTGAAATTAAAGAGAGAAAGGTTAGGAAAGATTTCACCGATAATTTTATACTGGTTCACCCAATACCAGGGCTACGTCCAGACTCCAGCCAAATTCCAGCTGGGTTCCACTAGAATAGATGTTTTACAGACTCACCCTCTTACACCTATTCTAACACCAGAACCAATTTCCAGTTCCTGACTTTAACCTTTCCACCAAGAACCAAATTCCAGTTCTTGGAAACCTCTGCAACCAAATTCCAGCCGCAGAGAAACCAGTGCCCAAATTCCAGGCACCAAACAGTACAAGAACCAAATTCCAGTTCCTGCACTTAACCTCTCCACCAAGAACCAAATTCCAGTTCTTGGAAACTTCTACAACCACCTACCAGCTGCAGAAAACTTGTACCCAAATTCCAGGTACAACACAATACAAAGTAATGAAAAGCAATTGAAAAGAAGAGACTTAGAAAGCTCAAACCGGATTACTCTAATCCACAGTAAGTTTCTTCTTCACAGAATGCAATATGCCTCAAGAAAGATTTCAAAAAGAACTTCACAAAACAGTTGTAATTCTTTCTTGGAAAAAGGATGCTAACAGTTGCTTGTATTTATTGCTTGAATTGTGTAAAAACTGATATTCAATCTCTGTTTCAAAGTTTCAAGCAAAACTGTTTTTAAAAGAGTATTTTCAAATCTGCTGCATTAATTAATCTGTTGAAAGTTTGTTTTAATCTGTTGAAATAGCCGTTACAATCTGTTAAAAGTCCTTTCAACCCATTAATGCATTATTGATCTTTAACAGAAAATGTTTTAGTTGATACGACCACGTTTTTATCAGTTAAAACGTTTTACAAACATTTTCTAAGTATAAAACAATCGATTGAATCGCGTATTAATCGATTGATTTGTTTAAAAACCTTCTTATAAAACTTTCGAAGTTATTTTAGCTGATATAAAGTCGTTTCAATCGATTGAAAAACTGCACATATATTTTCAAGTCATTTTAATCGATTGAAAGTTCGTTTTAATCGATTGAAAAGATTTTCTAAGTTATTTTAATCGATTGAAATACGTTTTAATCGATTGAAATAAGTCTGATCGGTCATAATTCAATTCTGATCAATCATAACCAACTTCTGATCGGTCATAATCTCATTCTGATCGATCATCCTGACATCCAAAGTGATTTTAATCGATTGAAGCGTGTTTTAATCGATTAAAATAATTATGATCGCTCATATTTAAGATCTGATCGATTATATTGCATTCTGACCTATTACATTCGAATTCTAATCGGTCATAAAGAGTTTTAATCGATTAAAAGAAGTTTGTAT
Organism: Sphenostylis stenocarpa; assembly: GCA_963425845.1. Taxonomy (NCBI): domain Eukaryota; kingdom Viridiplantae; phylum Streptophyta; class Magnoliopsida; order Fabales; family Fabaceae; genus Sphenostylis; species Sphenostylis stenocarpa. The sequence goes on from OY731400.1 coordinate 71,278,980, forward strand.
CGATTAAAATATTGTAAAAACACTTTTTAAAACATTCTAAGTGTTTTAAATTGATTCTTTCAAACCTTTATCGAGTTAATAACTTGTTTAAGAAAATTCTTTGCCAAAATGCTTTTGTTTTTTTATTTGTTTAAAACTATTTTTGAGGCATTTTGCAAATTGAGTGAAGAAGCTTTATGCGAGTGGAAAAGGTAAAGTGGTTTTACCTAAGCTTTCTGTTTAGACACACTAAGTCTCCAAGCTCCATTCTTCTGAGTGACTTGTTTGACTGCTGCAGAGTTGACCCTTGACTTCATCTTTGACTTCATCAAATCAATGAGATCTTTGCTAGGATCATTTTCAGTCTCCCCCTATTTGATGAAGACAAACACCATTTTGAAAAAACAATCTCTGCAAAATAAGTCACTTGATAATGCAGTTAGGTGAGAAATATAAGAATGTAATAAAGTTTTGTTTCTCCCCCTAAAACTTATTTCTCCCCCTAAAATGTTGCACTTAAATTTATCTTAAAGTGATGCAACTATTTCTCCCCCTTTTGACTTCATCAAAAATAGGGAATAGAAGAGAAAAGAATAAAATGTAAGGTTTCGAAAAAATATGCTCAAATTTTTGAAAATACAAAGTGAATCAATATTTCACTCATGAAAAGAATCAATTAAAGTTGATTCAAACTTATCTCCATTAACACGTTTGTAATGAATACAATTAACACGTGTAAAGATAAGGGAATCACGCTTTAGTAGCATGTTACAGGAACAGCCATTAACTAAAGCCTTTAATCTTTCTTCCCAGAATAAAAATCGATTAAAAACAGAGTATAATCGGTTAAAATGTTCTTGGTAAATGATTTTAATCGATTGAAAGAAAGGTTTAATCGATTAAAACATTTAAGATTTTGAAAACATGAATTTTTAGAAAAAAACAATCGATTATTTCAACTTTAAATCGATTAAAAAAGTAATGCAATTTGTTGTTTAGTTTATTTAACCGATTAAAAGGTGTTATTATTGACTAAAACAACCAGACTTGCACTCTAAGTAATGTTTGATGCGTCTAAGATGCCTAACTCAGTGCGAATTTTGAAAAACCTATCACTAGCAAGGGGTTTTGTGAAAATATCTGCTAGTTGTTTTTCAGTTTCTATAAAAAAGATCTCGCAATCACCTTTTAGAATATGATCTCTAATAAAATGATGCCTTATTTCTATATGCTTTGTTCTAGAATGTTGAATTGGATTTTTAGTTAGCATTATGGCACTGGTATTATCGCATAAGAGAGGGATTTTCCTGAGGGTTAAACCGTAATCCTCAAGCTGCTGTTTTATCCGGAGAGACTGAGCACAAGCAACTGCCAGCAGCGATATATTCGCTTCAGCTGTAGACAATGCAACACATGACTGCTTCTTGCCTGTGCCAAGAGATTAGACTGCTTCCTAGGAGATGACAGGTGCCACTCGGTACTCTTTCTGTCAAGTTTACAGCACTGCAAAATCGAAGTCAGAATATCCAACTAAATTCAGTTTAGACTCACCTGGATACCATAACCCAACATTTAAAGTCCCCTTGAGATACTTGAGGATCCTTTTTGCAGCAGTAAGGTGAGACTCTTTTGGTGCAGATTGGAACCTGGCACACATACAGACACTGAACATAATGTCAGGTCCTGCTAGCTGTTAAATACAGTAAAGAACCAATAAGCCCCCTATATTTGGTTTCATCAACAGATTTCCCTTTTTCATCAGAATCAAGGTAGCAGTTTGTTGACATAGGTGTTGATGCCTCCTTGCAGTGTTCCATTTCAAATCTCTTCGACGGTTCTATGCAGGTACTTTGATTGATGAAGAAGACTTCCTTCTTGAAGTTGTTTGACTTGCAGTCCAAGGAAGTAATTAAGTTCCCCCATCATTGACATCTCAAACTCACCCTGCATGTCTTTCATGAAATCTTTGCATAAAGTCTCATTAGTAGCACCAAATATGATGTCATCAACATAAACTTGAACCAGAATTATATCATTATTCAGTTTCTTTAGAAACAAAGTTTTGTCCACCAAACCTCTATGATAGCCCTTTGAGATAAGAAAGTTACTTAACCTTTCATACCATTGCCTTGGGGCTGGTTTGAGACCATACAGGGCTTTCTTCAACCTGTAAACATATTCTGGATGAATATGATCTTCAAACCCAGGTGGTTGAGTGACAAAAACTTCTTCATTCAAATATCCATTCAAGAAAGCGCTTTTGACATCCATTTGGAACAACCTGAAATTTTTAATAGAAGCATAGGCAAGCGAGTAATCTAACGGCTTCTAACCTAGCAACTCGGAGCATATGTTTCATCAAAGTCTATCCCTTCTTGTTGATTGTACCCTTTAGCAACTAATCTGGCTTTATTTCTTGTGATTATGCCATTTTCATCCATTTTATTCCTAAAAAACCCATTTTGAACCCTGCAGTTGTCATCATCCAAGCAAATAACTGTATTTTTATTAATGTAGTATGATGGGTGTTATTCTCACTTATAGTGAACCAGTCATCATTATCTTTTGAAGAATGAGTCATTTTTAACTTTGTTGTTTTCCAGTGGTATCATATGCACAAGTGATTAACAAAAACTTATTCTGGTAGAGTGGGCAATGATTAGTAATGCATACACAGCAGAACTAGTGATGACAGTAATCCAGAATTCTAAAACAATATAAAATTTATCCCTGTACTGACCATAAAACATACATTCCCTGTACCACGTTATTCAATTCTTGAATTGCTGTTCCAGATTGGTTCCCTTATAGTGTCACCTCGTGACATTGATGATTAAAGCAAATTATCAGGGTTGCACAGTTCAATGAATTTCACCAAGAGTTTTGAACCAATGCATGCTCAAAATTATTTCAAATATATTGCAATGTAATATCAAGAAATTTAATGAAAACATGTATTTATTGGATTTCCTAGTAATGAATAACTTATTACCAGAAACAATTATCACTAAAAAAAATTTTGATAAACTATGTTTTCAGTCCTAACAGTTTGACCTGTTTGTAACTAGTGTCTATAAGAAAAGTTACAGTCCATTCTTTGATAATTCCTTTGATTTTCAATGTATTACTACGCAGCATTCCATGTAAAGTATTAAGAGAAATGTAAACATCTACAGAGAATTAATCGATTGTTAAAATAACATTTTCATCTATGGATAACTTTCCTACATGTAAAGTTTGCAGTATTTCAATCGGCAATAACTTTCGCACATTTACTCCACTAGTCTTAGTTTCTAATTAAAGATCTGTTCAGCATGTGCGACACAATTTACAGGACAGTGGGTGAATCAGTTAATTTGTTCTTGGGAATAATGTTGATTTGGTCAAAGAAATCTTTAAAGATTTATTGCAGATAATAGATACTGAGTTTTTGTTTTGAATTTCCCTGTCAAACTTCAATTAGATGTTATAAGTCTTGTTTACAGATCCTAATCAATTGATTAATCAACTCATTATCTATTAATTTGATTCTTGTCATTAGAGTTGAAAACATCTACAGTGAATTAATCGATTTGTTTTATGAAAGAATCGATTTGTAAGGTACAGAATGTAATAAAAAAATATCACCAGTATTTAAATCGATTAAAACGTAAATGAATCGATTAATTTTGATCCTAAGTGTTTTTAGTTGATATAAATTTATTCTAATCGATTAAAACGACTAAACCAACATTCTGAGAACAATTTAATCGATTATTTCGACATTTCAATCGATTAAAATGGTACGGTAAGTTATTTCAATCGATTAATATTGGTTTATATCAATTAAAACAATTAATTTAAATACACAGAACCTGGTTTCGCAGCTCTGATCTTCAAGGGATTCCCAGACTTGTTCCTGCAAAACAATTAAGTATTTTTCTGGTACCCTTTATAATTATTGGGTCCTGATCATGTTATTTGAAAAGAATTAATCTTTGGAACCCATTTCATTCTTCCTTTGGGTACTGCATATTTCTTAATTCTGCAGTATTTAACAGAGTGACCCTTTTTCATACAGTAAAAACATTTAATAAATGGAGATGAAACTGTTTTACTATATGCAAAATAATTTTTGAAAGCTCTGGTTTTCTTTCCAATGGCTGGTGTATAACCTATACCACCACGTTCAATAACTAACTTTTGGGAATCAAGTATCTTATCAAGATTATTCTTTCCTTGTGCTAATTTAGATGAAGTTTTTACTAGGTATGATACTTGTTTCTGTAACTCAGGACGAGTTTTGCAATCTTCAACATTACACATGCAATCAGTATTATTTTCTAATTCTAACTTTTCTTCATCAATTATTTTCTTTTCAAGAATAATGATCTTGTTTTCTAGTAACCTATTCATGCTTTTCAATTTTCTGTTTTCAGTTTCTAATTTCTTTGCTACTTCATGTATTTCAAAGAAAGCATCTTGTAATGAGCTATAGTTTATAGATTCAGAACTTACATCTGGTTTTTGATGATTCCGAGTTGACCATCAAGCATATTTCTGGTGCTTCTTCATAGGTCTTTTCAAGGATCTTCCACATTTGTGCAGCAGTTTGGCAGTGTGCAATCCTGAAAAGATCATCTCTGTTAAGGGCGGATAAGATGATATTCTTGGCAATACAATCATCTTGGTTTCTGTTAGCAATATCAATTTCCTGTTCAATAACATTCCAAGCATTTATACTAACAGATTCAATGAAGATTTTCATCCTTAGTTTCCAGAATAGATAATCTGTTCCACACAACAGTGGAGGTCTATCAATGTACGCTCCCTCAGAAAATGCCATGGATCGAAGTAACTTGAGTAACTTTCAAGCACCTCGCTCTGATGCCAATTGTTAGAAAAGTAGTTTTAAATCAAGAGGGGGGGTGAATTGATTTTTGAAAGTTTTTCGCAATAAACAGATTATCTAATTCGAAAATTAAGTTTACTTATCAATTCACAAATCACAAAGCAATTAAACAATACAAGCGCAGCAACTGAAATTAAAGAGAGAAAGGTTAGGAAAGATTTCACCGATAATTTTATACTGGTTCACCCAATACCAGGGCTACGTCCAGACTCCAGCCAAATTCCAGCTGGGTTCCACTAGAATAGATGTTTTACAGACTCACCCTCTTACACCTATTCTAACACCAGAACCAATTTCCAGTTCCTGACTTTAACCTTTCCACCAAGAACCAAATTCCAGTTCTTGGAAACCTCTGCAACCAAATTCCAGCCGCAGAGAAACCAGTGCCCAAATTCCAGGCACCAAACAGTACAAGAACCAAATTCCAGTTCCTGCACTTAACCTCTCCACCAAGAACCAAATTCCAGTTCTTGGAAACTTCTACAACCACCTACCAGCTGCAGAAAACTTGTACCCAAATTCCAGGTACAACACAATACAAAGTAATGAAAAGCAATTGAAAAGAAGAGACTTAGAAAGCTCAAACCGGATTACTCTAATCCACAGTAAGTTTCTTCTTCACAGAATGCAATATGCCTCAAGAAAGATTTCAAAAAGAACTTCACAAAACAGTTGTAATTCTTTCTTGGAAAAAGGATGCTAACAGTTGCTTGTATTTATTGCTTGAATTGTGTAAAAACTGATATTCAATCTCTCGTTTCAAAGTTTCAAGCAAAACTGTTTTTAAAAGAGTATTTTCAAATCTACTGCATTAATTAATCTGTTGAAAGTTTGTTTTAATCTGTTGAAATAGCCGTTACAATCTGTTAAAAGTCCTTTCAACCCATTAATGCATTATTGATCTTTAACGAAAATGTTTTAGTTGATACGACCACGTTTTTATCAGTTAAAACGTTTTACAAACATTTTCTAAGTATAAAACAATCGATTGAATCGCGTATTAATCGATTGATTTATTTAAAAACCTTCTTATAAAACTTTCGAAGTTATTTTAGCTGATATAAAGTCGTTTCAATCGATTGAAAAACTGCACATATATTTTCAAGTCATTTTAATCGATTGAAAGTTCGTTTTAATCGATTGAAAAGATTTTCTAAGTTATTTTAATCGATTGAAATACGTTTTAATCGATTGAAATAAGTCTGATCGGTCATAATTCAATTCTGATCGATCATAACCAACTCTGATCGGTCATAATCTCATTCTGATCGATCATCCTGACATCCAAAGTGATTTTAATCGATTGAAACGTGTTTTAATCGATTAAAATAATTCTGATCGCTCATATTTAAGATCTGATCGATTATATTGCATTCTGACCTATTACATTCGAATTCTAATCGGTCATAAAGAGTTTTAATCGATTAAAAGAAGTTTGTATCGATTAAAATATTGTAAAAACACTTTTTAAAACATTCTAAGTGTTTTAAATTGATTCTTTCAAACCTTTATCAGTTAATAACTTGTTTAAGAAAATTCTTTGCCAAAATGCTTTTGTTTTTTTATTTGTTTAAAACTATTTTTGAGGCATTTTGCAAATTGAGTGAAGAAGCTTTATGCAGTGGAAAAGGTAAAGTGGTTTTACCTAAGCTTTCTGTTTAGACACACTAAGTCTCCAGCTCCATTCTTCTGAGTGACTTGTTTGACTGCTGCAGAGTTGACCCTTGACTTCATCTTTGACTTCATCAAATCAATGAGATCTTTGCTAGGATCATTTTCATAGATGTTCTGTTGTAGGCTTACCGGTGATAGTTTTCCTTTTGGATGATTCATTGAGAATTTGATTACTCTGCCTGAAATCTCTTTTGAATTGCCCCCCAAAGGGGGAGAAACGGAGCTTTTGACTCCTTATTGCTTGAACTGGCTTTTGTTTATGTTCTTATTCCTGCTGGGGAATGGGTTTATATGTGTGCCTTTCATGCATGTTAGATGGGAAGATATATATTTTTCTCTTTTCTTCGTAGTGATCCCTGGGGATTTTTATTGGCTTCCTGTGGATATAAACTTCTCATTTTCTCCCTTTATAGATTTTTATTGATGTGCTCTTCTTGGGGATTTTCTTTCGGCTTTTTGATGCAGTGGCCTTTGTTAGAGGATGAAAGGCTTTTCTCTTCTTTCTTTTTGTTTCCCCTTAGCGATTTGGTTGATTTGATTCTGTGCTTTCTTTGATGGACTCTTGCGTGATCTTTCTTTGATGAACTCTTCGAGGCGGCGACTCTCTAATGAGTGTGCTTGATGATTCATGCGGTGATGTCTTCGAGTCATGAGGTAATCTTTTTGTTTTGCCTCTGGAGTAGGCAAGGATCCGCTTGGGGATAATTAAGCCTTTCCGTTGGCTTTTCTACATTGATGACTTCCTTTTTCTTGGATGGAAGGATGTTGATTGCGGCTTTAAATATTTGATGACTCAAGTGATGATGCTGAGTCATGAGATAATTTTTGTGTTGCCTCTGGAGTAGGCAAGGATCCACTTGAGGATTTATCGAGCTTTTCCATTGACTTTTTCTTATTGAGGTATCTCCTCTTGTTGGTGTAGAAGGTTGGTGATTGGAGCCAGTTTCTTCGAAGCTCCTTATTTTGCTAAAGTGGTTCAGATTTCGCCTTTTATTTTCGCGACTTTTATTTTCATATGGAGACTGGATTTTGGCGTCTCCTGTTTTTCAATTATAAGTATGGAGGCTAGATTCCTTATATGCATTTTTATTTATTTGAAAAATTATTTTATTTTATTCTTTTATTGATTTTGACAAAGTCGTATTATGCGACTACTTTGTGTGTGGATGTCTTAGATGCAATCTAATGTTTGTTTATTTTTGATGCATTTAGAAAGTGACTGGCCTTCTCCCATTGGCTTTCTTATGAATATGCCGGTGGGCTCATCTTCTATAACCGTGATGCTGGGCTCTTCTTTTATCCATCTCTTGGTTTTAGCCCTATCTTTTGCCTAGACTGCCCTTTACGGGTTTTCAATCTAGCGGGCTGCCTTAATTTTTGCCTAGAATGTCTTAGGGGGCTGTTGCCTTATCTTTTGCCTAGATCGTTCTTTTTGGGATTTCCGATCTAGCAGGCTACCCTGGTTTTTACCTAAGAATATACTAGCAGGCATTTGTTTTCTTTTCTTATTTTTTATGTGCTTCCCCCTTTTTTTTTTTTTTTTTTTTTTAGATGCATGTTTGATCTTTGATTAAAGGTCTTTGCGCATATTTATGATTTATCAATAAAGAGGCATTTCCATAATATTTGGTCAAGAGGAAGGAAATGAAAGGGAATTTTATTGATAAATGAGCAAAAGTTTATTTCTTTTACAGAAGGATTACAAAAGGTATTTAGAAGAATGGGTGGTCAGGGTTGGCTGTACTGTTTAGGCTTATACAGTCATGTCCATGATATCTGCCCCCTGGTTCTCCTAATTGCTTCAGTTGAGATGCTTGAGCTCAGAGTGAAGACCATGCAGACTGCTTGCTTCTGGAAGAATGTTACTTTAGCCGCCTTTTCGGTTTTCGACTAAAGTAACCATTGCTCTCTTTTTTTTTTTTTTTTTTTTTTTTTTTTTTTTTCTAGGACGTATCCTAGCGAGGGATATGGACCCTATCTTTTGCCCAGGGATGCCCTTTGCGGGTTTTCATTCCTGACGGGTCATGAGCAATGTCTTCAAGCATAATACTTCTTCACCGCGTCTGAATTGATTGGGTGTCGAAGTTCCTCTCCATCCATATTGGTGAGGATAAGTGCTCCTCCTGAGAAAGCTCTTTTAACCACAAAGGGTCCTTCGTAATTTGCTGCCCATTTTCCAATTTTATCCTTCTGGGTTGGAAGCAATTTCTTTATAACTAGATCCCCTTCTTGATAAGTATGAGGGTGGACCTTTTTATCATAAGCCTTTTTAATCTTCTTTTGATAGGCTTGTCCATGACATATAGCATTCAGCCGCTTTTCATCGATAAGGTTTAATTGATCGTATCGGCTTTGAACCCATTCGGCTTCTGTTAGTTTTGTTTCCATTATGATTCGCAAGGAAGGTATTTCGATTTCTATTGGTAACACGGCCTCTACACCATATACCAGGGAAAATGGAGTAGCCCCTGTTGAAGTCCGTACGGATGTTCGATAACCATGAAGAGCAAAAGGTAACATTTCATGCCAATCTCTATAGGTTTTAACCATCTTTTGAACAATCTTTTTGATGTTTTTATTGGCTGCTTCGACCGCGCCATTCATTTTGGGCCGATAAGGAGAAGAATTATGGTGTTGAATTTTGAAGTCATAACATAGTTCTTCCATCATTTTATTATTCAGATTGGTCCCGTTATCAGTAATGAGACGATGTGGAATGCCGTATCGACATATGATATTTTTCTTAATAAAGGTGACCACTACTTTTCTAGTCACATGTGCATAAGATGCAGCTTCTACCCACTTAGTGAAATAATCAATGGCCACCAAAATGAATCGGTGACCATTAGACGCCTTAGGCTCAATAGGTCCGATGACATCTATGCCCCACATAGCGAACGGCCAAGGGATAGCCATAACATTGAGAGGTATCGGTGGAACATGTACATTATCTGCGTGTATTTGACATTTATGACATTTTCTAGCATACTGATAACAATCTTTTTCCATTGTGGACCAAAAGTATCCTGCTCTGAGGATTTTCCTAGCCATGATATGCCCTGGTGCATGAGTCCCAAAGGTTCCTTCATGTATTTCTTTGATCAATATCTGGGCTTCTTCGGGATTAACGCATCTTAACAAAGTAGAATCACAATTCTTTTTATAGAGGGTTTCTCCTATCAACATAAATCCTATAGCCCTTTTCCGAATGGTCCTTTTATCATTGTCACTGATTCCCTCTGGGTATTCACCCTTTGTCAAGTATCGCTTTATGTCCTGATACCAAGGGGTTTTATCTTTTTCATTATCCACCATCATACAAAAGGCTTGTTTGTCGTGCCTTTTGACTTGGATGATGGGCATCTCATGTTCTTGCCCTAGTGCGAACATGGATGATAATGTTGCCAGCGCATCCGCAATCTGGTTATCCTCCCGAGGGATATACTCGAAACTAATGTTTTCCATTTGTGAAGTCATCTTACGGATATGCTCCAGATAAGGGATTAATTTGGAGTTTCTAGTTTCCCATTCACCCTTGAGCTGGTAAATAACAAGGGATGAGTCACCGAATACTTTGAGTTTGGTTACCCCGTGATCTAAGGCCGCTTGAATACCTAGAGCACAGGCTTCATATTCTGCCATATTGTTTGTGCAATCAAAGTTTAATCTGGCTGTTACTGGGATATATTTCTTTTCGGGAGATATTAAAATAGCTCCGATCCCGTGTCCTAGTAAATTTGAAGCTCCATCGAAGAACATGATCCACTCATTATTCTCTAGTTCTTCATGTTGGATGTGCATTATGTGCTCATCTGGAAAATCATCTTGGAGGGATTGATATTCGTCTGTTGGCCCATGTGCCAGGTAATCTGCCAAAGGACTGCCTTTGATAGCTTTCTGAGTGACATGAATAATATCAAATTCTGAGAGGAGTACTTGCCATCTAGCTATCCTTCCGGTCAAAATGGGTTTTTCAAATAAGTATTTGATGGGGTCCATTTTGGAAATTAACCAAGTTGTATGTCTGACCATATATTGTCGAAGGCGTTGAGTTGCCCACACCAATGCACAACATGTTTTTTCGAGTGGTGTATAACGGGTCTCATAGTTTAGAAATTTTTTACTGAGGTAATATATGGCTTGTTCTTTCTTACCAGTATCATCTTGTTGACCGAGTACACATCCCATGGATTCGTCGAGTACTGATAGGTAAAGAATTAAGGGTCTCCCTTCCACAGGTGGTATCAGTACTGGAGGATTAGTTAGGCATATTTTGATCTTTTCGAAGGCTTGTTGGCATTCATCGTTCCAAACTGTCGATTGGTTTTTACGCAATAACTTGAAGATGGGCGTACATTTATCTGTTAATTGCGCAATGAACCGTGCGATGTAGTTTATTCGGCCTAAGAACCCTCTGACTTCTTTTTCTGTTCTTGGTGGAGGCATTTCTATGATTGCCTTTGTCTTATCAGGGTCCACCTCAATTCCTCTTTTACTAACAATAAACCCAAGGAGTTTTCCTGATCGTACTCCGAATGTGCATTTAGCCGGGTTGAGCTTAATCTGGTATTTTCGAAGTCGATTGAATAGTTTCTTTAAGTGTAGGAGGTGATCTGTCTCATTTTTGGACTTGACAATCATATCATCCACGTATACTTCGATTTCTTTGTGGATCATATCGTGAAATAGTGTAACCATAGCCCTTTGATAGGTTGCCCCTGCATTCTTAAGTCCAAAAGGCATTACTCTATAACAAAATGTCCCCCATGGCGTAATGAAGGAAGTTTTTTCTCTATCTTGAACAGCCAATTTAATTTGGTTATACCCTGCATATCCGTCCATGAAAGAATAGAGAGTATTTGTAGCAGTGTGATCTACCAACGTATCGATATGTGGTAAGGGAAAATCATCTTTTGGACTTGCACGGTTTAAGTCCCGGTAATCTACGCATACTCTGATTTTTCCGTTTTTCTTTACAACTGGCACGATGTTTGCCAGCCATTCAGGGTATTTTGAAACGATCAGGAAATTGGCATCCAACTGTTTCTCTACTTCTTCTTTAATTTTTAAGGACCATTCTGGTTTTACTCTTCTGAGTTTCTGTTTAACGGGCCGAAATCCCTCTTTTAATGGTAATCGATGCTCCACTATACTTTTATCGATTCCAGGCATATCATGGTAGGACCACGCAAACACGTCCATATATTCTCTTAGCAATTGTATTAGTTTTTCTCTGACATCATCGTCAATTTGGGTCCCAATATTTACTTCTTTCTTATCATCTTCTGATCCCAAATTGATAGACTCAGTTTTCTCCTGATGGGGCTGTATTGATTGAGCTTCTTTTTCTAACAGTCTTTGCATGTCCGGGGAAATGGTCCCCTCCTCACTGTCTGACTCAATCCATTCGTCTTCAGCTTTCAGATCTTCCAAGGAGTTTTCAATCACAGACATGACTGTATGGGTTATGCTTTGTTTTAGATTCCTTTATTAGATGTATGAGAGAGAAAAGAATGAAAGAGAAAAAAAAATGCCTCATTGTATTGATAGAAGAAAATATTTACAAAGCCCAATTTAACCAAAAATCTCGTGATCATGGGCAAGGATCACGAGAAATACATCGGAAGCTTTTATTATTTCTTTATGTTTATTGCAAAAAAAATGGTAAAAATGATGAGCCCTAATCTGCTGGTCTCCCTTATCCCGTCTTTTACTCGGGCTTTGATAAGGGTTGGTCGTCCACCTTTGGAGTAGATGCGTCAAAGGTAATCCATCCCGCATCTATTAAATCTTGGACCTTATGCTTTAAAGCCATGCAATTATCTACAGAGTGTCTTGGAGCGTCCAAATGATAATTGCATTTTTCATTTGGTTTATACCATTCTGGATAGGGTGGCTCCATTTTCTTGGGAGGGATACGCACGAGGAGCTTGGCGTCCAATAATTTCAAAAACAGACTTCCGTAGGAGGTAGGTATGGAAGTGAATTTCCTCTCTTGTCTGCGTGGCTTGGTTTGTTGGGAGGAGGCAGAAGGAGTGGTAATATTAATTGCATTCACGTCTCCTTCCTTCTTCTTTCCAAAATTCTTTTTAAAAGTTTGAGTAGAGGAATTGGAGGGAGTTTGTTGTACAATTCTTCCACTCTTCAAACCTTGCTCTACTCTTTCTCCTATAATGACTACATCCGCAAAGAGTGTTGATGTATTCCCTATCATTTTGTCGTAATAAGGACCAGTCAGAGAATTGATGAACATGGATGTAGTTTCCTTGTCGGATAGAGGAGGTTCCACTTGTGCTGCCAATTCCCTCCATCTTTGGGCATATGCTTTGAAGGATTCGTCATTTTTCTTGCTTAATAATTGTAGATCTGCTCTTTCAGGGGTCAGATCAATATTGTATTTATAACGACGAAGAAACGCATCTGCCAGATGTCTCCAGGTTTGGATTTGCCCTCCTTCTAGTTGCATATACCAGTTTAAAGCTGATTCAGCCAAGCTCTCCTGAAAGCAGTGGATCAGGAGTTTTTCATTATCAGCATGTGCAGCCATCTTACGGCAGTACATTGTAAGATGGCTTCTTGGACAGGTCGTTCCCATGTATTTTGGGAAATCCGGAGTTTTGAACTTGTTAGGGAATTGAATATTTTTGACGAGGCACATATCAGCCGCCTCTTTTATATCAAAGTTATGACCTTCCATGGCTCTCAGCCTCTCTTCAAGAGCAGTGATTTGTTGTTTTGATACTTCAGGAGCATGAATATGTACTGTTCTTGTGTCAGATTGATCGTGCTCATTTTGAGGTTCCTCTTCTTCTTCTTGGTGAGAGGCTTGTCCATTCTGAGGACCCTCTTGATGAAGATTCTGTTGATGCATCATTTCTAACATTTGAGCCATTTGTTCTTTCAGCGTAGTAAGCTCAGCGGTGAGCTTCCGGTTTTGTTCTTCTAGTTGTTCCATCTTCTTAGCCTTTTGAGCACGAGTGAGGACGGGCGGAAGACCAGCCACCTTCTAAATGATTTTAATGATTCTTATTATAACTTTTTATTTTAAATGATTAGCGTGGAATAAATATGCCCTAGGATGAATGTGTTTATGTATGAGAGATTTTATTATGATGATGTTTATGCATACTTTTCTTAATGCATTGGTTTTCTCTCTTGGTTTTACACTTATTGAATGATATGGTATGAATGATACGACTTTGTCAAAAAAAAATTTTTTTTTTTTACAAAAGGTATTTTTATGGTTTTAACTGGTTTTACCTTTTTTATGACCCTTTATCTCTTCTGTCGGTCAGCGTGGCTACTTAGCTTACAAAGAACCTGAAACCAGGCTAGCTTAACTGAAGACTGTCCAAGATAAAGGTGGTTTGTCTTATCACTTTTATGATTTTTAGGGTTTTTTCATTTTTTTGTCTGTTATATGATTACCCTATGCTAATGCATCAATACAAATGCAGCAAACGTATGTACACACAATTCATACATCCACGAGCAAAGCCACGCTTAATTAATCACGAGGTGGGATTTTCCTGCAGAGATGTGCTTGGTTTAGGTGGTTCTAATTGTTCTCACCAGGCCAAAGGTTCCCAAGGTGCCCCCATTATAGGGACCTCTCAATCTCTCAGTCCTCGGGTCATGCACGGAACTCCGTGTCGACACCCTTAGACCAAAAGAAGAGAGTTATCACCTTGAGTTGGTGGTTTCCGACAACGGATGTAGCCCCGTGTGCCAACAAGCCGGTCGTATCTGCCACCCACTCCCTAAAGGTATTCACTCTTGCCCCCGGGTATAGAGGGACTGTTGTGTGCAAGGGTTTTTGTGTGCAGTTTATATTTCAAACAATTTGCAGAAGTAATCATACAGCAGTTATTAAAGCCATACAGTAAAAACATACGGAGGGTAAAGGCGTAATTTCAAATCTTTACTTAGTTTTGAATTTATCTGTCACTAAATGGGATCAACTCTCTAGCTTCCCCAGTGGAGTCGCCATCTGTCGCCGCCGTCCCTTTCCGACGTCTGAGGACGTCTCGAACGTTTATGCGAGCGGTCGCGAAAAGATGGTTTAGACTCGCGTATTTGTTTTAAAATATATTCATTGCTTCCGAGGTGTCCAACAATTGAATTATCCTCTAATAAAAGCAAGGTTTTCGAAAAGGGGTTCTTATGGAGTCGCCACCAATGTTTTGACCATAAACATTGGAAAAGGATAAAAGGCATTGATTTTAATGAAAACCAAACTTGGCCATTATAACCAGAGTTAGGTAAGGGAGTTAGTTACGTGTGGGGAAGGTGTTAGCACCCCACAACGCCCCTTTCGGGTTCCCTATGACAGATCAATTCGTTTAAAGAGAAGACTTCGAGAAATTACGCGATTACCCTATTTTATTGCATAATATTGAAATGGCTATCTACATAATTTTATATAAATAAAGCTAAATAAAGCAATAAAAGAGATATTAAAATGGCTATCTACATGATTTTATTCTACATGGCGTAAACAATAAATAAAGCTAAATAAAACAATAAATAAAGCAATAAAAGAGAAGAGAATTGAAAAGAACCTCCGTAGCAAGCTTTATATTGAGAATCTCGAACTGTGAGGATGCGTTTTGGCAACCCCTCTCTCTACACAGACTCTCCTCACCAATACAAGATCGACTCCACTAAAAATTTAAAGAAGAATCAAATGCCGGAATATAATTCCTTAACCGATTGTTACCTATTTAAGGCAATCGGAAAGATCATTCGAGAGAGGGAGAGAAGTAGACAAGTGCTCTGAGTTTTTTAAGGTGTTTCAGAGCTCTCTGGAGTGTCTGTGTTCTCAAAAAGTGGCAAATGAGCCTCCTATTTATAGTTTTCGCAGCTGGCGCACTTTGGGACGGCCGTCTGGGTTAGGACGGCCGTCTGGACTGGGATGGCCTCCCAAATGGCAATTTTACACAGGGCGAGACCACCTGGGGACCCGGGACGGCCGTCCCATTTAAATTGGGCTTTGGGACGGCTGTCCCACTTTCGGGACGCGCGTCCCACTTGATTCTGGCAGGTTGGGACGGCCTGTTGTATTTGGGACCACCTGTTGTGTTTGGGACGGCCTGTTGTGTTTGGGACGGCCTGTTGTATTTGGGACCACCTGTTGTGTTTGGGACCACCTGTTGTGTTTGGGACGGCCTGTTGTGTTTGGGACGGCCTGTTGTATTTGGGACCACCTGTTGTGTTTGGGACGGCCTGTTGTGTTTGGGACGGCCTGTTGTGTTTGGGATGGCTGTCCCAGTTTGGGACGGCTGTCCCAACCTGTTTTGGCCTGCCTTCGCATTTTGGGACCCCCGGGAAACTTTCCTTTCCTTTTTCGGACGTCGTTTGATGTCGATGTGTGTCCGTTGAAGCTTTATCTTCATATAGGGAGTCTTCTTGGCCTTTATTAAAATGTTGGGCGAGCTTTATCTTGTTATGGGTGATCTTTTTGTCTTTATTTGAGAAACCGGGCAAAATTAGGGGTCTACAGTTCTCATTAGGCTTGTACCATTCTGGGTATGGTGGCTCCATTTTCTTTGGAGGGACATATGCTAGGAGATGGTCCTTTATCAATTCTTGCAGCAGACTTCCATAGGAGGTTGGAATTGGAGTGAATTTCTTCTCTTGTCTTCGTGACTGCCTAGATGGTTGTGAAGAGGAAGAAGGGGTAGTGAGGTTGATGGCATTTACGCTCCCCTCTTTCTTCTTGCCAAAGGACTTCTTGAATGATATGTGGGATTTCTTAAACTTGGGAGGGAATCGAGTATTTTTGACATCGGTTACCTCCTTTACATCAAAGTTGTATCCCTCTAATGCCCTTAATTTCTCTTATATGGCAGAAATTTGTTGTTTGGAAACCTCATTATAGAGACATTGTTGGCGTATTAGTTCCATTAAATACGCTATCTGCTCTTTTAAGAAGTTAAGCTCAGTGATGAGCCTGTGGTTTTGTTTCTCTAACCACTCCTTTAATTGCGGCACCTGCTCCTTTATGGAGTTAAGCTCAGCGGTGAGCATACGATTCTGCTCCTCTAATTTCTCCATCTTCTTGGCTTTTTGAGCGCGAGTGAGAACAAGTAGAAGACCAGCCACTTTCTAAATGATTTAAAGATTTTTATTATAGCTTTTTATTTTAAATTGTCGCCGCCGTCAAAAAAGGAGGAGGCGGTCGGAGCGACGCGATGGTTTTTTTGACCCTCTTTATTTTCGCGTTTTTTATTGGTGGTTACAACGCCTTTAGGTTATCCGATAACCGGGCTAACCTAGGGGCGAGGTTTTCGAAAGTATCCCTGGGTTGTCCGATAACCGGGCTAACCCAGGGATTTATTTGATTTGGGTTCTATGGAGTCGCCACCGATATTTTTACCATAAACATCGGAAAAGGGGTTTTAAAAAGGCGTTGGTTTTCGAAAACCAACTTTGGTCATTAGAACCAGAGTTGGGTAAGGGAGTTAGTTACGTGTAAAGGAAGTGTTAGTTCCTTTACGACGCCCCTTTCGGGTTCCCTATGATAGGCCGGCTACTTTGAATAAATAATTAAACTGGAAAAATGCGCTTTTACCATTTTATTATGCGGAATTTAAGTTTATGACTACATGGCCCTAGCTTCTATTGCGTAATTTAAATGGAAGTAATAAAAATAGAGAGGGAGAATATGCACCTCCAAAGCAAGCTTTTATATTTTAAAAGAGAGGGTGCGTTTTGGCAACCCTTCACTCTACAACTCTCAGAAACTCCGGAAATGCCTCGGAGGGATTCTAAAGGAGATTTAGAACGCTCAGTTTATGCCTAGAGACACTCAGAAACTCCGGAAATGCCTCAGAGGGATTCTTAGAGAGATAAAGTCCAGAGAGAAGGGAGAGCTATGTTGATTCTGTGTGGAAATGAGGGGGGGAGGACCCCTATTTATAGTTTTCCGTGCCTGACAGGTCGAGACCGCCGTTTCCTCTGACAGGGTCGAGACCTCCGTCTGGAAAGTCCAGACCGCCGTCTCGTTCATGGCAGAGGGTCGAGACCGCCGTCTGGATAATCCAGACCGCCGTCTCGACTGGGCAGGAATCGAGACCGCCGTCTGGGAAACCCAGACCGCCATCTCGACTTTTGCAGGAATCGAGACCGCCGTCTGGGAAACCTTGACTGCCGTCTCGACTTTTGCAGGTGACAAACCGCCGTCTGGACAATCGAGACGGCGGTCTCGTCCTGGCGTTGAGACGAGACGGCGGTCTGGTCCTTCCAGACGGCGGTCTCGTCCCTTCAGGGCGAGAAACTTTATTTTCGGGTCAAAAAACCTTCCTATCTTAGTACGGGGGCCTAATAGTCTCTCCTAATGACTTGTTAAGCTTCGGCCGTCTTCAAATAGGACGCTTTCTGACTTTATTCTGAGGTCGGGCAAGATTTGGGGTCTACAGCTGCCCCCCCCCTTTACCCGACCAGCCGACTGCTTGGCCTTTTGTGCTAAGGTGATCGACTGGAGGGTAAAGGAGTTGACCCTCTTGCCCGGTTTCCCTTCAGATACTCCGTCTTTGCGGCGGATGATCTTCTGGGGAGATGTTGTGTTGTGCACCTCTGGGATGTTCCTTTGACGCGGTAGCTGACCCCTTCGGCTGATGAGTATGAACCCCCATCTGGTTTGACGAGTATGAACCCCCGCCCGGTAAGCCCCCTTCTGTAAGGCCTGATGAGTACACACCCCCATCTGGTGTTTGACGAGTATGAACCCCCGTCTGGTAAGCCTTCTTCTGTAAGGCCTGATGAGTACGCACCCCCATCTGGTGGTTAAGCCTCCGGATGCTCCATCTTGCGGTAGCTGATCCTTTGGCCGTGGTGGCGGCTTACTGATTCTGACCATGCGCCGGCGTGAAACCTTGGGATGCTCCTTCGACGCGGTAGCTGATCCCTTGGCTGACGAGTATGAACCCCCGTCTGGTTATGTGCCTCTGGATGCCCCTTCTTGCGGTAGCTGATCCTTTGGCAATGGTGGCGGCTTACTGATTCTGATCATGCGCCGGCTCCCTGAGGGGTGACTTCTGTGTTTGTGGTTTGGACCTTTCTGGAATGGTCATCCGGGCTGCCGAAAATCTGGTCTGTTGTTCATCCAGCTCTATTGGTTGCTGGGGATTTTTGTTTTTAACTTTTTGTGGTGGTTATCCGACTCTTTGCTGGTTGGTCGGGTTTTCTTTGTTTTGTTCGACTTTTGCTTGATAGTCGAAATTTTGTTTGGTTAAGGTAGTTGTTTTAATCCTGCCTTTTTCTCACAGTTTTATCTCTTTTTTATCGCGATTTTGGATTCTGGCTTTTTATTGAGCGTGTGCCTTTTTCTTTTTTAAGTTTTTTTGTTATGCTGGCTTTTGCAAAAGAAGGCAAAGGATGCGGGAAATAAAATTTTATTCATAGGAAATTTTATTACAGCGACTTTTATTTTAACCAGTACAGTCCCTAAGAGTCATCATCATCAGAAGGGGTGCGGTAGGAAAAATGTTTATACATCTGATAGCGGAAGTCGATTTGTTCCTGGATTTCATCGTTGTAATCCTCCTGGAACGTCGTCCACTCCTGCCGCATCCTCTGCTGCTCTTGGTGGATCTCATCTTGGCCCTCTTGAAAGGCCTGTTGGCGAACGTATTGGACCTGCCGCCACTGGGTCTGCTGCTCTTGCCATATCGCCATTTGGCCAACCTGCTGGCTCAGATCGTTCATGTGTTGGTGGAGGCCAGCAAAGTCCTCCGTGTACGGTGGTGGTTGTTGTTGCTGCTGCTGCTGGGAGCTGGGAGATGTGGGCGTATCCTGCATCGCCACTATTCCCCGGAGGTCCAGCTCAAAGTCCAGGGTGGGATGCAGGGCGAACTGACTTCCCCGACGTATCAGCATCCCCATGCTGACCAGCATTGGCCCGTTGATGGGCTCGGGTCGCAGATTGCGGGCCAGCTCTTCCCAGCCGGGGCACCCCATTCTCTCTGCTAGAGGGGTGATGAGGGGAGCCATAAGGATGGCCCCTGTGGATCTACTCCCAAAGTCCTTCAGGGCCCTCAGGAGGAAGTACCCGGGATTGCAGCGCCGTCTCTGGTGCATGCAATAGAGGACAAAGAGGTCAGGGAGGGATATCTTCCCCTGACTCTCTTTTCTTGCATGGATGGTGCTTGCCAGTAGCTTGTGGCAGATGCGGAGTGATGGGGGGAGTGCAGACCCCCTCATCAATGAGGGCAATGTGGTGGCTCCTGTGAGCTCATGCCACATCTCAGCAGCGGTGAGGTTGGTGGGCCTAGAGCAAATGGCCTCACGGTACTCCCGAGTTAACGCCGCCTCGGGTCGGATGAATCCAATGGACATATTGAATTCTTCCAAAGTGGTAGTGTGGTATTGCCCACCCATAAAATAGTTGACCATTTTGGTGGGCTGCATGCCTGAGGCCATAGAGGGGATCTCAATGAGAGAGACCGAGGCCAGAAATTCGAGTACCACTTGTGGGTACACATGAACGGGTGGAGGCTGTAGCAGAAAACCCCACCCGATGCTATCGATGTGTGCTCGGACGTCTTCTTCCCATCCGAACTCGGCCAAGATGCCGAAGTCCAGTGTCAGCAGGGAGTGCCACTGGTAATTCCTGAGATTGTCCAGGCGGGCCTGGTGTTGTGGTTGAAGTTGAGAAGGGTCTGGGGGTGGCGGTGGTGCCGAGCTGCTAGCACCAGCGGTGCCCCTTCTCTTCCTGGAGCCACTTCTGCTGAACATCTTGAGTGGGGAAGGCTTGGGAGAGCAAAATATGAGTGTTGGAGGCTTTGGAGGCTTGGAGAGTTGTGAGGAAACCCCCCAAGCGTGCCCCCTTTATATAGGATTTTTTTCAGGTCGAGACCGCCGTCTGGGAAGTCGAGACGGCGGTCTCGGTTCCTGTCGCCGCCGTCCCTTTCCGACGTCCGGAGGGGGACATCTTAGAAACGTTTATGCGAGCGGTCGCGAAAAGATGGTTTAGACTCGCGTTTTTTGTTTTAAAAGGTTTTCGAAAAGGGGTTCTTATGGAGTCGCCACCAATGTTTTGACCATAAACATTGGAAAAGGAAAAAATGTTGATTTTAAGAAAATCCGCACTTGGCCATTATAACCAGAGTTGGGTAAGGGAGTTAGTTACGTGTGGGGAAGGTGTTAGCACCCCACAACGCCCCTTTCGGGTTCCCTATGACAGATTAATTCATTTAAATAAAGACTACAAGAAATTACGCGATTACCCTATTTTATTACATAATATTAAATGGCTATCTACATGATTTTATTCTATATTGCATGCATAAAATGATTAATAAAGCTAAATAAAGCAATAAAAGAGACAAAATAGCTATCTACATGATTTTATTCTACATGGCATAAATAAAGCTAAATAAAACAATAAATAAAGCAATAAAAGAGAAGAGAATTGAAAAGAACCTCAGTAGCAAGCTTGATATTGAGAATCTCGAAGCCGTGAGGATGCGTTTTGGCAACCCCTCTCTCTACACAGACTCTCCTCACCAATACAGGATCGACTCTACTAAAAATTTAAAGAAGAATCGAATGCCGGAATATAATTCCTTAACCGATTGTTACCTATTTAAGGCGATCGGAAAGATCATTCAAGAGAGGGAGAGAAATAGACAAGTGCTCTGAGTTTTAGAAAGTGTTTCAGAGCTCTCTGGGTGTCCTGTGGTGTGAAAAAGTGACAAATGAGCCTCCTATTTATAGTTTTCGAAGCTGGCGCACTTCGGGACCACCGTCCTGGACTGGGACGGCCGTCCTGGACTGGGACGGCCGTCCCAAATGGCAAAATTACACGGCTGGGACCCCTGGGGACCCGGGACAGCCGTCCCACTTTCTCGGGGCTTGGGACGGCCATCCCAACTTCGGGACGCGCGTCCCAGCTGGCTGGAGCAAGTTGGGACGGCCGTCCCACCTTTGGGACGGCCGTCTCGACTGTTCTGGCCAGTTTCGCGCGTTTCGGGACTCCGAGAAGCTTTCCTTGCCTGTTTTGGACGTCAGTTGATGCCGATATGCGTCTGTTGAAGCTTTATCTTCATGTAGGAAGTCTCCTTGGCTCTTATTTGTAATGCTAGACGAGCTTTATCTTGTTACGGGTGATCTCTTTTATCTTTATTTGAGAGACCGGCAAAATTAGGGGTCTACAACTGCCCCCCTTCTCTCGCCTAGCTAATTTATTGGCCTAATATGCCGATAAAATTAGCTGGTAGGAGAAGGAGTTAACCCTTTTGCCGGTTATCCTTCGGATGCTGCTTTGCTCGACGTTGCCTGATCCTCTCGGATGATGAATAGTTTTGATAGGTACCAACCCCTATCTGGTTTGATGAGAATGAACCCTCGTCGGGTAAGCTCCTTTTTGTAAGGCTTGATGAGTATACACCCCCATCTGGTGTTTGATGAGTACGAACCCCCATCTAGTTTTTGAGTTTCACTATATAATGTTCTGGTGAGTACTTACCCTCACCTGGTAGGAGTCTGCATTTTGACTAACTCTGATGAGTACTTACCCCCATCTGGTATGAACCCCGTTCTGCAAGGTTTTTGATAAGCCTCGTTCTACAAGGCTTAGGTGAGTACGTACCCCCACCCGGTATGAAGTTTTTGGTAAGCCCCGTTTTGCAAGGCTTAGGTGAGTACGTACCCCCACCCGGTATGAAGTTTTTGGTAAGCCCCGTTCTGCAAGGCTTAGGTGAGTACGTACCCTCACCCGGTATGAAGTTTTTTGGTAACCCCGTTTTGCAAGGCTTAGGTGAGTACGTACCCTCACCTGGTATGAAGTTTTTGGTAAGCCCCGTTCTCGCAAGGCTTAGGTGAGTACGTACCCCCACCCGGTATGAAGTTTTTGGTAAGCCCCGTTTCTGCAAGGCTTAGGTGAGTACGTACCCTCACCTGGTATGAAGTTTTTGGTAAGCCCGGATTCTGCAAGGCTTAGGTGAGTACGTACCCCCACCCGGTATGAAGTTTTTGGTAAGCCCAGTTTCTGCAAGGCTTAGGTGAGTACGTACCCTCACCTGGTATGAAGTTTTTGGTAAGCCCCGTTCTGCAAGGCTTAGGTGAGTACGTACCCCCACCCGGTATGAAGTTTTTTGGTAAGCCCCGTTCTGCAAGGCTTAGGTGAGTACGTACCCTCACCCGGTATGAAGTTTTTGGTAAGCCCAGTTCTGCAAGGCTTAGGTGAGTACGTACCCCACCCGGTGTGAAGTTTTTGGTAAGCCCCGTTTTGCAAGGCTTAGGTGAGTACGTACCCCCACCCGGTATGAAGTTTTTGGTAAGCCCCGATTTTGCAAGGCTTAGGTGAGTACGTACCCCCACCCGGTATGAAGTTTTTGGTAAGCCCCGTTCTGCAAGGCTTAGGTGAGTACGTACCCCCACCCGGTATGAAGTTTTTTGGTAAGCCCCGTTCTGCAAGGCTTAGGTGAGTACGTACCCCCACCCGGTTTCTGGCGACTTATTGTCTCTGATCATGCGCCTATTCCATGAGGAATGATTGATTTTCTTTCTTTTTGACTTTTCTATTTTAGTTATCCGGTTTTACCGGGGATTCTTCGTGGTTGCCTTTTGGGCAGGAATTTATTGGGGACTTTGATTGTGCCTCTTGATTAGGCAATTGCTTCAGCGATGGTGAAGACTTTTATGCTTTTGGGCTTGCATTACCTCTCGCATAGGTTGATTTCCCATTTCTCTGGGATATTAGCTCTTTGCTTATTTTGAGCAAACAGGTAGTTCTGTTGTAAGCTCACGGTGAAATTTTTCTTTTGAGAATTTGATTGCTCTGAACTGGATCTCTTTTGAATTGCCCCCTTAGAGGGAAAATGGAGTTTTTGACTCCTTATTGCTTGAACTCGGCTTTTGTCTATGCTTTTATTTCTCCGGGGAATGGGTTCGTATGTGTGCCTTTTATGCACGTTAGATGGAATGATCCCTGAGGAATTTTATTGGTCTCCTAGGGATGGAAATTTCTTATTTTCTTTTATAGATTTTTCTTGATGTGCTCTTCCTGGGGATTTTCTTTTGGCTTTTTCATGCAGTGGCCTTTGTTAGAGGATGAAAGGCTTTTCTCTTCTTTCTTTTTGTTGCCCCCCAGTGATTTGGGTGATTTGATTCTGTGCTTTCTTTCGATGGACTCTTGTGTAGTCCTTATTCTTCTTTGGGGAATGAAATGGAGACTCTTGCGTGAGTGTGCTTGGTGATTCATGTGGTGATGAAGCTGAGTCGCGAAGTAATCTTTTTGTCTTGCCTCTGGAGTAGGCAAGGATCCGCTTGGGGATGATCAAGCTTTTCCGTTGGCCATTTTTCGTTTTGATGGCTTCCTTCTTTTATTGGTGCTATTTTTTCTGAAGCTTCTTTATTCTGCTGAGATAGTTTTGATTTCGCCTTTTTCTTTCACGATCAACGCGAGTTATTTGAAATCTGGCTTTTTGCTATATTACGTGTGCCTTTTTATTTTACACGTAGGCTTTTCATGATGCAAATGGAAATAACAACTTTTATATATATATTTTTTGGATAATACATTCAAACATTTTTGAACTACTAGAAAGCATCATAAAACCTCCTAATCGTCTGCCTGGGACTGGAGTGAGCGGATGGTGCCGCGAAGGGAAGCGCGGAGCAAGCGACGTTGGAACCTCGCCTGGGTCTCGACCAGATTTTCTATTTGGCGGTCCGTCCTGTCTTGCCTCATGGTCAGCTGACCAAGCTGTTGTCGCATGAGCTGGAATTGCCCTTCCATGTAGGCATGCTCATCATCCAGGCGCCGGTATAAGCCGGCGTAGTCAGGGTCGTAAGACTGCTGCTGGGATTCTGAAGTGGTGGGGATATCCTGTGGTGTGTCGAAATCCCGCATGTCCATCGAGATAGAGAGGATTGGGTTTAAGATAAACCCTGTACCTTGCCTCGCTGAGGATGTTCATATGGGCCAAGCACTCCGCCATTGATCGGCTCCGGTCGAAGACTAGCTGGGATGTCTTCTCCGTCGCTACATCCCCAATACTCAGCTAGAGGGGTGAGAAAGGGAGCTATTATGATCGCTCCTCCTGGACCGCGAGTGCCGCAATCCTTGACGGCTTTGAGAAAGGCATACCCTGGGTTGCACCTATGCCCCTGGTGCATACGAGTAAACAATGAAAAGGTCGGCCAGAGTTACCTTTCCTTGGCTCTCCTTCCGATCGTGTATGGTCCCGGCCAGCAATTTATGACATACGCGGAGTGGGGGAGAAAAGCTGCACCCTTCAGATTTGATGGCGGAATGACAGCCAGGTGATCTCCTTCCACATGGTAGCGGTGGTGAGAGCAGCGGGCTTCTCCAAATATGCGGACCGGTACTCTGGAGTTCTTGTATCTGCTCAGTTGGCAGAAACCCATAATGACATTAAAGTCATCCAGGAGCGAGTGGTCCGGTAGGCTCCATCCATCCAGGTAGGAGACGGCTTGAGTTGGTGGCACCCCAGGAATTGAAGATGGCATTTCCACCATGTTGACAGAAGCAAGAAATTCCATCGTGGCAGTGCGATGGATCCGAGTAGGTAGCTCGTGGAGCAGAAAGTCCCATCCTATGTTGTGGATGTATCTTCTGACATCTTGATCCCAGCCAAATGTAGCTAGGATTTCGAAGTCCAATTGCAGTGTGGGGTACCAGGAGAATTGCTGGATATTTACTAGACGTAGTTGGTGCGATTCTGCTAGTTGAGTACTGACTGTAGTAGTTCCTCTAGCAGGGTTTCTAGAGCGTTTTCTCCTGGATGAAGATTCTCCGTGCTCCATACTTGCTTAAGAATGCTAGAAATGTGTAGAAAGGGAGAAGAAGCAAGATAGAAAGCTTGGAATGGGGTGCAGAAGCTCAAATCCGCGCCTGGCACTTATAGAGCGCGCCAGGACCATTGGGACGGCCGTCTGGGTTGGGACGGCCGTCTCGATCGAAAAAAATACACAGGGGCCATCAGCGGGGAAGTGGGACGGCCGTCCCACCTGGGACGCGCGTCCCAATTGAATTTGGGGACTTGGGACGGCCGTCCCGACTTTGGGACGGCCGTCTCGAGCTGCTGGAGGGGATTTTCGATTTTTTTGAGTTAATTTTCATGTTTTTTGATGAAATTGAAGATAGGATTCCCTTCATCTATGCTTTAATGCATGTAATGCTTCATGATATGCATCCTAGGATCTATTTCAGTTAATATTTCGAGAGTTTTAACTGATGTGCTTTGACTTTGGGCGCATTCTTGGTGTTGTGCCTTAACATTGTCCTGTTTCTTGGATAACAAGCTTAACTGTACATAATTTGTCGTCGTGGATTTTTTCTTGCTTTTGCCGAAGAGCAATCTGTTGTTCACAGGGTAACTGCCATATCAATGCCCCCCTTCCTTTCCTTAGGAATTTCAACCTTCCTATTGATCACTATATTTCCACATTCTCCTTATTACTTGAATGCTTTATGATGAAATGGTCAAGAGAAAAGAAAGAAAAGGATTCACAACAAGGGCTTGTGTTTTAGAGGGATATTTTTTATAATAGAGGTCTCTGTAAGAATGGCTGGCCAAGGTTGGTCGGTGTTTAGGCTAGTTTAGATAAACGTTTCATTCTTATGATGTGGCGTCATTGTTTACTGGTTTATGGCGCCTTTTTGCGATTGATTAACTTCCCTAGGCCGCCCTTTCAGGTTTTCAATCTCAGGATGCCTGTGCTTATGTCCTAACTTTTGTCTAGGTTTTCCCTTTTTATATTTATTTTTAAGGAATACCTAGCGGACTTTTGATAACCCTAACTTTTGCCCAGGCTACCCTTTATTATTGTTCGGGTCTCCTGCAGGGTTTACCCTAATTTTTGCGCAGCCCCCTTTGTGGGTTTCCTGCAGGGTATTTTGCCCTTTTATTTTCTTGTCTTGGTCTTTGACCTTGACGGGCTTTCTTTTTATATGCGTATATATTATTATATTTTTGCACAATATTGTCGAAACTTGACTTTGTGAATATAGATTTCATTTGTGTTTCTAGTTAATCAATCAATTTTACTTTACTTTGCGGCGCTTTAATTATTCGGACGCATTTGGAACAAAACATCTATCTAAATCTTGTTTATTGAAGATGGGGTATAGACATATTTAGCAAGAAGAGAAACAGATAGTAAGAATAGCATTCTTTTTGTAATTTTGGATAAATGTGTGCCCTAGAGATGCTCGGGGGACGGGCATACCCCGAGGAGTGATCTCTAATAGTCATTAGGTTTACATCCCTTAGAATCGAAAGAAGGACACCTAACGACTAACGCTACCCTTTGCGCTAATATCCCTCCTTTTCGAAAAATCGTCTTCGAGGGATAAGACTTCTCTGCTTTTCGTATGGTTTGATCTTTCGTAGGGTCATACCCTAACCCATACTTTAGCGGATTATCTTTGAAATCTGGTGGCTCTCTTATTCCTTGAGCGTTCTTTCCAAGCCCCTCGTCCTGGGCGATATCCATATCTTTTCATCATATGGGCCACCTTCATGTTACTAGGGAGTCTTTCGATATAGGCAATTTCGAGTGCTTGAAAAGATGTTTCAAGAGCCTCTTCGAGCCGCATCCACATATGGCTCGGATAGACGGTTTACTAATTAGAAAGTCTTCTTCGAGCTTGAACTGTGACTAGTTTATCATTTGTCGCAAATTTGACTTTCTGGTGGAGCGTTGAAGGTATTGCCTTAGCGCTATGAATCCAAGGTCTACCAAGGAGACAACTGTATGCTGGTGTGATATCCATCACGTGGAAGTCTATGTTGAAGATAGTAGGGCCGATTTGGATTGGTAGACTGATCTCTCCTACTACTTCTCGTCTTGATCCATCAAAGGCTCGAACAATTGTATTACTTGGACGCATGTGTGTTCCTTGCACTGTTATCTTGTCGAGTGTACTTTTAGGCATAACATTTAAGGATGATCCATTATCCACAAGAACTTTGGAAATGAGATATTCCTTGCATTTGACAGAGATATGCAAAGGTTTATTATGATTTGACCCTTCCAAAGGGAATTCTTCGTTAGTGAAAGTAAGGTGATTATTGGCTGTGATATTGCCAATAATTCCTTCAAACTTGTCTTGGGATATTGCATGTGGAACGAATGATTCATTCAAAACCTTTAACAGCGCGTTTCGATGCGGTTCTGAACTCATTATGAGTGATAACAAAGTTATCTTTGCTGGAGTACGATTGAGTTGATCGATGATGGAGTACTCACTTTGTCTTATGTATTGGAGTAACTCATCTGTCTCCTCCTTGGATTCTTTTTCTTCTTCGGCCTTATTTTTCACCTTTTCTTTAGAAGTTTTTTCTTGTAATTCCTTGGGGGAATATATTCTTCCACTTCGAGTCATGCCCCCAATACCGGCTATGTTGGAGATGTCTTGATTGACTGGCAATTCTTCTGAATATCTCCAAGGTACAGCTTTATTTGATAAGTAAGGGAAAGGACGAGGCACGAATAAACGTATAGGTGTTATTTCCTTCTCCCTTGGAATGATTAACGGTGCTTGTTTGTTATCGTCTTCGGGTTTATCGACTGTCGTAGAGATTTTGATGACGAAAGGCTTCTTTTCCATTTTTCTGATTTGTGGAAAGCACATCAATTAATCCTTTCTTTTTATTATCTTTATTATTAAAATGAGGAGGGATATATGAATGTATGCAACTTATGAATGCAATAGACAATTTAAGGAGAGAAAAATAAATCCTTTTATTAGAAAGTGTAAATCCTTCTATACAATGCTTTGGAGCAAGTGCTGACAAAAACGGAAAAGCTTGAAGAGTCCTATAGGTAAATTAGGTTTTCTTCGTAATTCGTCTTCAGCTATTCTCACATGGTTTCCGAGTATCTTGATTTGCTCATGTACCGCTTGACTCATATCTTCACTATATCGACGAGCCTCTCTCATCTTTTCTTCTAGATGAACGATCAAAGCGTGTTGTTGGTCGAACCTCTCTCTTATTTGGTCTCTTTCACGAAGTAAATGGCCGTACCTGAGCTAAACCATCCTTTTCTTTATCATGCAGCTCATTCGGGCTTTTCTTGTATTTTTCAGCGGTTTCTCGCCACTTTTGTGCTTCAGACCGAGTTCCGCTAGGTCATCCTGCATCAACTTGATCATTTTTGCCTGCTCTCGCAAGTGCCTTCTCAAAACGTGCTATTTCGTCATTCATGTCCTGGAAAAGACTATCTTGTTCAAGCCTCGGAACTTTCAGTGTTTGTTTAGCCTCTTCTTGGTAGTCAGCATAATCATTCTTGAGAAGCTCTATCTCATGGTCCTTCTTTTTGCATTGCCTTTTTAGACCATCTATTATAATGGTTGATTCTTGCTCTTTTTCTTCAAAAGTCCTCAGCTGAGTTTCCATGACTTCAACCCTTTTGTTTAAGGCATTGACCTGTAATTGTAGCTCTTCGCTGGCTAACGCTTTAGTGAATGCAGAAGATGGTAGGGGTATCCCTCTATTTTTCCTCCATTCTTCATATTCAAGGGATGTAGATACTTGAGCCTTTCAGAGTTCTTTATCCCCAGGTAGACTGGTCTTTCCCATGCTTTCCGGACAGCAGATACTTCTTCAAAGTTATGGGAATAGTGGCATAGACTCAGCTCTCTGAGCTCTTCTTGGGTTGGCGCAGTTTGAGTTCTCATAAGTTGTCTCATAGCCATTTTAGGAGAGTAGGCTATACAGCCTCTGAGACCTAGAAGTGGTATACTCAGGTGGTCTCCGCATCGTATGAGAATATAACCGGGTCGGAACCAAGGGCAAACCCATGATACATGCTCTATGTTCCAGTTTTCTAACTCGATTTTCCACTCTAAGGCTTGACGATGTTGAAGAGGGATTTTTGAGAAACTTCTTAAAGGGTCAGGAAATACACCCATGTGGCTTGAGGCGTAAAAGTGAGTAACACCCCATATATATAGCAATGGAATACAACATCTGAGTGTTTTTCCCTGTTTCTGTCGGCAAAATTCTACAGAAAGCAGGGTATCAGCAAGGATCGCGGGTATAGGGCTCTTAGAGTATACATCCCAGGCGAAGAATGCGTCCATTGCAGCATGATCCACGATG
The DNA here is from genome assembly GCA_963425845.1 of Sphenostylis stenocarpa. NCBI lineage: Eukaryota > Viridiplantae > Streptophyta > Magnoliopsida > Fabales > Fabaceae > Sphenostylis > Sphenostylis stenocarpa. The sequence continues at coordinate 71,308,602 of OY731400.1, forward strand.
TTTACATGGAATGGGAATAATATGATTCCGAACATTGCTAGTGCTAGAGTTTTGTTGAATGTTGACCAGTCTTTCTTTTCGGCTAAAGAGACTAAGTGGTCTTCTATTATAGCCATTTTCCAACCTCTGATATTCCCTTTTCCCTCTAGGATAGATTGATGAGGAGGCAGTCGTATAATAGTAGCAACCTTACTCACGGCCGTATATTCTCCTGGCAGACATAAACCCCAACTGATTGAGGCCATCTCACCATAAGTTCGTATTCTTCTAATGTCGGTACCAAGTCAAACTGCGAGAATTCGAAGCAGTGTAAATCGGGATTCCAGAAGTGGACCAATACTCTAACAAATATTGGATCAATGCTGATTTTCAGGAGGTCAAGAATTCTTCCGTAAGACTTCTCAAAGTTAGCATAGACCTCCGGCGGCATATATGTACACAAATGCCTTAACTTCTCTACACGGCATAGAAGGATCTCCACTTTCTTTAACTGTCTATTACTGGATCCCTCCATTGTCTAGCAGAAATGAAAATGCATGATATGAGGATGAATTTTTGTAAATGTGTGTATGCAAGTGTTTGTTTTTCTACGTATTATCATGTTTTGTTCCTAATATGATTCATGGTAGTACTTGGTTTTTCTTGAAAAGAAAACTTATCTATATGAATGTTTATGGATTTTGATGAAGAGAGTCATGTTTTCTTCCCTTTTTTATTTTTGATGAAGAAAAGGTGATATGAATTATGAGACTTTTACTGATTTTTATTTTATAACAAGGGTATTTTTATGATTTTTAGGTTTTTTCATTTTTTTTTGTTTGTTGTATGATTTCCCTATGCTAATGCATCAATACAAATGCAGCAAACGTATGCACACACAATTCATACATCCACGAGCAGAGCCACGCTATTACGAGGTAGGGTTTTCCTCGCGAAACGTGCTTGGTTTAGGTGGTTCTAACTGTTCTCACCAGGCCAAAGGTCCCCAAGGTGCCCCCATTATAGGGACCTCTCAATCCTTCGGGTCATGCACGGAACTCCGTGGCGACACCTTTAGACCAAAAGAAGAGAGTTATCACCTTGAGTTGGTGGTTTTCCGACAACGGCAGTAGCCCCGTGTGCCAACTAACCGATCGTATCTCGCCACCCACTCCCTATAGGTATTCACTCTTGCCCCCGGGTATAGAGGGACTGTTGTGTGCAAGGGTTTTTGTGTGCAGTTTATATTTCAAACAATTTGCAGAAATAATCATACAGCAGTTATTAAAGCCATACAGTAAAAACATACAGAAGGGTAAAGGCGTAATTTCAAATTTTTACTTAGTTTGAATTTATCTGTCACTAAATGGGATCAACTCTCTAGCTTCCCCAGTGGAGTCGCCATCTGTCGCCGCCGTCCCTTTCCGACGTCCGGAGGGGGACATCTTAGAAACGTTTATGCGAGCGGTCGCGAAAAGATGGTTTAGACTCGCGTTTTTTGTTTTAAAAGGTTTTCGAAAAGGGGTTCTTATGGAGTCGCCACCAATGTTTTGACCATAAACATTGGAAAAGGAAAAAATGTTGATTTTAAGAAAATCCGCACTTGGCCATTATAACCAGAGTTGGGTAAGGGAGTTAGTTACGTGTGGGGAAGGTGTTAGCACCCCACAACGCCCCTTTCGGGTTCCCTATGACAGATTAATTCATTTAAATAAAGACTACAAGAAATTACGCGATTACCCTATTTTATTACATAATATTAAATGGCTATCTACATGATTTTATTCTATATTGCATGCATAAAATGATTAATAAAGCTAAATAAAGCAATAAAAGAGACAAAATAGCTATCTACATGATTTTATTCTACATGGCATAAATAAAGCTAAATAAAACAATAAATAAAGCAATAAAAGAGAAGAGAATTGAAAAGAACCTCCGTAGCAAGCTTGATATTGAGAATCTCGAACCGTGAGGATGCGTTTTGGCAACCCCTCTCTCTACACAGACTCTCCTCACCAATACAGGATCGACTCTACTAAAAATTTAAAGAAGAATCGAATGCCGGAATATAATTCCTTAACCGATTGTTACCTATTTAAGGCGATCGGAAAGATCATTCAAGAGAGGGAGAGAAATAGACAAGTGCTCTCGAGTTTTAGAAAGTGTTTCGAGCTCTCTGGGGTGTCTGTGGTGTGAAAAAGTGACAAATGAGCCTCCTATTTATAGTTTTCGAAGCTGGCGCACTTCGGGACCACCGTCCGGACTGGGACGGCCGTCCTGGACTCGGGACGGCCGTCCCAAATGGCAAAATTACACAGCGCTGGGACCCCTGGGGACCGGGACGGCCGTCCCACTTTTCTGGGGCTTGGGACGGCCGTCCCAACTTCGGGACGCGCGTCCCAACTGGCTGGAGCAAGTTGGGACGGCCGTCCCACCTTGGGACGGCCGTCTCGACTGTTCGGCCGGTTCGCGCGTTTCGGGACTCCGAGAAGCTTTCCTTGCCTGTTTTGGACGTCAGTTGATGCCGATATGCGTCTGTTGAAGCTTTATCTTCATGTAGGAAGTCTCCTTGGCTCTTATTTGTAATGCTAGACGAGCTTTATCTTGTTACGGGTGATCTCTTTTATCTTTATTTGAGAGACCGGGCAAAATTAGGGGTCTACAGTTCCCTTGCAAATCGAGACGGCGGTCTCGATAACCCAGACGGCGGTCTCGACTTTGCCTAAGTCGAGACGGCGGTCTGGTTTCTCGAGACGGCGGTCTCGATTTGCAAGGGAACCGAGACGGCGGTCTGGAATATCCAGACGGCGGTCTCGAATTTTCGGGGTTTTTTTTTTTTTTTTGCATAAGAAATAGGACCTGGTTCAAAAACATTTTATGCATGCAAATGTTTTCATGTTTGATGTCCTATAATGCCTACTTTGGTTAATATTTCAGAAGGATTTAACCGACGTGTCTTGTAGCGCCGAGTGCCTCCTGATCTGTGCTTTTGTACATGCTGTACCATACCGGACTTCTTGTGACCGAAGAGTAGTTTCTTTCTTTCTCTTTTCTTTTTCTTTTTGTAGAGCACTCTTTGTCATGCAGTGTCCCTTTTTCCTTGCTTTAGGGATTTCAATCCTCTTGTTGACTATACGCCTCCATATTCCCAAATTAATTATTAGAATATTGTCGTGAGGGTCAAGAGAAAAGAAGCAAAGGGGGTAAAAATCAATGGTTTGTGTTTTAGAAGGTTGATTTTTATTGATAAGACGATTTGTAAGAATGGCTGGCTAGGGTTAAGCCTGGGTGTTTAAGCTTTGTCTAAGCAAACATTTTCCTCTTTCTTCTTTTTGTATTTGCGCTCTCTGGTTTTATTTCCATTGCTTTTTAAATAGCTAGCTGATTTCCCTAGATCGCCCTTTGGGTTTTCGAACTAGGATACTGTGTGTTGGCCCTATCTTTTGTCTAGGTTCTCTCTCTTGTAAAATTTTGGAGGAATCCTAGCGGACCTTTATTTGTAACCCTAACTTTTTCCTAGGTTACCCTTTATTGTTGTTCGGGTATCCTACCGGGTTGACCCTATCTTTTGTGTAGCCCCCTTAGTGGGTTTCCTACCGGGTAATTTGCCCTTTTCTTTGGCCTTTGGCTTCTTTGGGCTTTTTCTCTCTTTTTGTGGATTTATTTTTATATATTTTTTTTGTTCACAGTATTGGCGAAGCGTGACTTCCTTCATGGCTTAGGTGAAGTCTTTGTTTTTATGTGCTTCTAATCAGCTAACTCGATGATGATAGCAATGATGAAGGTTTGATTATTTGGAAGCGCTTCTTATTCTTCTTTTCTTTTTATGTTTACTTAGACAGGGTTATTTATGTGGTCCAGTCAGAAGTAGAAAGAAGAGAAGGAGATAGAAAGAATCATTCTTTATTAATTAATAAGGGAATATGTGCCCTAAAATGCCTGGGGGTCGGGCTCGCCCCGGGGGATAATCTCTAACAATCATGGGGTTTACATCCTTAAACAAAGAAAAAGATTTCCTAATGACTAGAGTGGCTCTTGACGCTTGCACCCCTCCACTTCGGAAAATCTGCTTGAGTGTGCGGAGGGGGGACTTCCCTTTTGCTTTTCCCGCTCGGCCCTTGAAAGGGTTATATCCTAGGCCATACTTGTGAGGATTGTCTTTGAATTCTGGGGGTTCCCTCATTCCTTGGGAATCTGCTTCCAGTCCTTGGCCAGGATGGTAGCCATGCTTCAACATCATGCGGGCTACCTTTGTATTTCTGGGAAGTCGCTCTATACTGGCAATTTCGAGCGCTTGAAAAGATGTTTCAAGAGCCTCTTTAGCCGCATCCACATAAGGTTGGGTGGACGGTCCACTGATCAGGATATCGTCTTCTGCTTGAACCGTGACTAGTTTGTCATCCACTACGAATTTGACTTTCTGGTGGAGTGTTGAAGGTACTGCCTTAGCGTCATGAATCCAAGGCCTGCCGAGGAGACAACTGTATGCTGGAGTAATATCCATGACATGGAAATCGACGTTGAAGATAGTGGGTCCCACTTCGATTGGCAAATTGATCTCTCCCAGTACTTCTCGTTTTGATCCGTCGAAGGCTCGAACGATGGTGCTGCTTGGGCGCAGACGGGTTCCTTGGATAGTCAACTTATCCAGTGTGCACTTGGGCATCACGTTTAGGGACGACCTGTTATCCACAAGAACTTTAGCGATGAGGTACTCCTTGCACTTGACTGAGATATGCAAGGGCTTGTTATGCTTTGACCCTTCGAGAGGGAGTTCTTCCTCTGTGAAGGCGAGGTGATCGCTTGCTGTAATGTGACCGACGATCCTCTCGACCTTTTCTTGGGATATTGTATGGGGTACATGCGCCTCGCTCAAGACCTTCAGCAGGGCGTTCCGGTGCGGTTCCGAGCTCATTATTAAAGATAGTAATGTGATCTTTGCAGGTGTGCGATTGAGCTGGTCTATAATGGAATACTCACTTTGCCTTATAAACTGGAGTAATTCCTCTGTCTCCACCTTGGATTCTTTATTTTCTTTTTCTTGTTCGGTTTTTTTATTTTTTCCTTTATTTTGAGGGACATTTTCCTGTGTGTCCTTGGGGGAGTAGATTTTTCCACTTCTAGTTGTGCCCCCAATGCCGGCTATGTTTGTTATTTCTTCTTTTATTGGTGAAGATTCCCCATATCTCCACGGTACAACTTTGTTTGACTCGTAGGGGAAAGGACGTGGCATAAATAGTCGCACTGGCGTCCTTGTCCCCTCTTCTTTATTCTTGAGGACCAACGGCCAAGGTTTATTTTCCTCTTGCGATGATTCGACCGTTGGGGTGAGCTTTATTAGGAGTGGCTTTCTCTCCATTCTTCTGAGTTGGAAGACGTGTTAGTTAATCCTTCCTTTTTATTATCTTATTTATTAAGCGTGAAGGAGGGAAATTAAATATGCAAATGTATGTTCATGTATGCAAGTAGACAACTAAAGAAAAAGATTTCATTAATTCATTGGAAGGTGTACATTCTCCTATTCCATACTACGAAGCGTTTTTTGGCAAAAACGGAAAAGCCTAAAGAAACCCACAGGCGGGTCTTGTTTTCTTTGTAATTCTCTCTCGGCTTCCCGGACATGGTGAGCGAGCGCTTCGCTTTGCTTGTGGATCGCTTGGCTCATTTCTTCGCTGTATTGTTGAGCCTCTTTGATCTTTGCCTCTTGATGTATGACCAAGGCTTGTAGCTCCTCAAGATTTGCAACAGCTTGGTCCTTCTCTTGAAGTACTTGGTCGTACTGAGCCAACCCTCTTTTTTCCTTGAGGCGTAGCTCAGAGAGACTTTTGCTTAGTTTTCTGTTGGTCTCTTGCTCTTGGCGGATGTCTAACCGAGCCTTAAGGAGTCCTTCTGACAGCTCCTTGATCGTTTGGGCCTGCATAGCTGATTCGGCCTCAAGGTGTGCCGTTTTGGCGTTTATTTCTTGCAGTTGGCTATCCGAACTGGTTCTGGCAGTTTTGGATGCTCGGATAGCTTTTTCGTTAGCGTCAGCACATTGGTCCTTGAGGCGCTCTATTTCATGATCCTTTTTCTTGCTTTGCCTTTGTAGACCGTCAATCGTGAGGATAGAGGCTTGTTCCTTTTCCTCAAGGGCCCGTATCTGGGCTCCCATTATTTCTACCCTCTGGGTCAAGGCATTGACTTGTGCCTGCAGCTCTTCGTTGTTGGCGATTGGCGCGGGTGTGGTGGATGGTTGAGCCATCTCTCTTCTTCTCCTCCATGCCTCATAGTCACTGGTGACAGTCACCCCGAGCTTTTCCTAGCTCTCTGTCTCCCATGTAGACTGGCTTCTCCCATGCTTTCCTCACGGTCAGTGAGTTGGTGATTGTGCACGGGTCTCCAAAGAAGCACAACCCTCCGAGTTCCCCTCGGGAGATAGTAGTTTGAGTCCTCATGAGTTGCCTCATAGCTACTCTAGGTGAGTAGGCTATGCAACCCCCGAGTCCTATCAAGGGTACATTCGGGTAGTTCCCACATCCGACGAGAACCGGGTCGGGTCGGAACCAAGGGCGGACCCAAGATATGTCTGTTGGCGTCCTTCTGTTCTAACTCATCCCTCCATTCTATAGTCGGGCGTCGTTGGAGGGGATTTTGGAGAAGCTTCTCAAGGGGTCGGGGAATATCCCCATGTGACTCGGAGGCGTAAAGGTGCGTGATGCTCCACACATAAAGTAACGAAGAGCAGACAGCGGAGTGTTCTCCCTTGCTTCGATGGCGGAAATCCACCGATAGCAAGGTGTCGGCAAGAATAGCAGGCGGGGACTCTTCGAGTTCACGTCCCAAGCGAAGAAAGCGTCCATGACGGCTTGATCGATCGTGTCGAGATGGAAGGGGAACAGGATCGTTCCGAAGATTAATAATGCCAGGGTCTTGTTGAAGGCAACCCACTCTGCCCTTTCAGCCAGGTAGGACAGGTGGTCTTCTAACATCGATACTCTCCATCCCTGGGTGTTCCCTCTTCCTATCAGGGTACTTTGTCGGTACGGTAGATGGATAAGGGCAGCGACTGGTGCTGCAGGAGTATACGCCTCATGGCGGATATGGACCCCGGCTAACTTGGGCCATTTCAACATTGTTTCATACTCCTCTAAAGTGGGCACCATGTCGAACTGCGGAAATTCAAAGCACCGCAGATTGGAGTTCCAAAAGTGAATCAGTACCCTGAGGAAGACTTGATCGACACTGATCTTTAGGAGGTCCAGAATTCGTCCATAGGACTTTTCAAAATCAGCGCGGACCTCCGGTGGCATCATTGCACTAAGCCGTTCTAGCTTCTCAGTATGGCTTCGGAGAATATCCACCTTCCCCACTTGTCTACTTGTCCCCTCCATTTTCTAAAACCAAAATGTATGATTTGATGAAGATGATGTTTATTGAATGTGTGTGTTTATTTTACTATTTATCATGTTTTTCTACATGATGTATGGTATTTGCGTATTTTTCGAAAGAATAAACTATCTATATGAATGTTTTATGAATGCAATATTTTTGGACCAGGTCTTATTTGTGAATTTTGGAAAAATGGATTATTTTATTATTTTTATTTGTTTATTTTATAGCCTTTTATCTCTTCCGTCGGAACTGCGTGGCTACTTAGCTTACAAAGAACCTCGAAACCAGGCTAGCAAAAAGGCGGACTGTCCGAGATAAAATATGGCTTTATGCGAAAGAATATTTATCGTCCCTTATCTCTTCTGTCGGAACTGCGTGGCTACTTAGCTTACAAAGAACCCGAAACCAGGCTAGCTAAAAGGCGGATCGTCCGAGATAAGGGTGTTTATTTGTAAAATATTTTTTTGGTGATTTTGTTCTGTTGTTTGTTTATGCTATGCAACATACAAATGCAACAATCATATGCACACACAATTCGATCATCCCCGAACAGGCGAGACTTTGTTTTTATCACGAGGTAGGGTTTTCCTGCGAAAGGTGCATTGGTTAGGGTAGGTTCTAACTCGTTCTCACCAGGCTAAGGCCCCCAAGGTGCCCCCATTATAGGGTCCCCACTCTCCAGCCGTCCAACCATGCTCAGCACTAAGGCCGGAGTCGGTCTTGTTGCCAAAAGAGGAAGGTTATCACCTTGAGTGGTGGTTTCCGATCACACCGGTGGGCACAAGGCCCTAACCGCAGCGAACCGTACCCGCCACCCACTCCCTATGGTTTTCTCACTTGCCCCGGGTATAGAGGGAACTGTAGTGTGCAAGGGTTTTGTGTGCCATTTATATTTCAATCAATTGCGTAAGTAGAAACAAGCAACAGTTATTTGAAAGCCAAACAATAAAGCATGTTATAATACAAGGTAGGGTAAAAGCGCTATTTTCTTGGTTTAATTATTTTTGAGCTAGCCCATCACTAAATGGGATCAACTCTCTAGGCTTCCCCAGTGGAGTCGCCATCTGTCGCCGCCGTCAAAAAAGGAGGAGGCGGTCGGAGCGACGTGATGGTTTTTTCGACCCTCTTTATTTTCACGTTTTTTATTGGTGGTTACAACGCCTTTAGGTTGTCCGATAACCGGGCTAACCTAGGGGCGAGGTTTTCGAAAGTATCCCTGGGTTGTCCGATAACCGGGCTAACCCAGGGATTTATTTGATTTGGGTTCTATGGAGTCGCCACCGATATTTTTACCATAAACATCGGAAAAGGGGTTTCAATAAGGCGTTGGTTTTCGAAAACCAACTTTGGTCATTAGAACCAGAGTTGGGTAAGGGAGTTAGTTACGTGTAAAGGAAGTGTTAGTTCCTTTACGACGCCCCTTTCGGGTTCCCTATGATAGGCCGGCTACTTTGAATAAATAATTAAACTGGAAAAATGCGCTTTTACCCTTTTATTATGCGGAATTTAAGTTTATGACTACATGGCCCTAGCTTCTATTGCGTAATTTAAATGGCAGTAATAAAAATAGAGAGGGAGAATATGCACCTCCAAAGCAAGCTTTTATATTTTAAAAGAGAGGGTGCGTTTTGGCAACCCTTCACTCTACAACTCTCAGAAACTCTGGAAATGCCTCGGAGGGATTCTAAAGGAGATTTAGAACGCTCAGTTTATGCCTAGAGACACTCAGAAACTCCGGAAGTGCCTCGGAGGGATTCTTAGAGAGAGAAAGTCTAGAGAGAAGGGAGAGCTATGTTGATTCTGTGTGGAAATGAGGGGGGGAGGACCCCTATTTATAGTTTTCCGCGCCTGACAGGTCGAGACCGCCGTTTCCTCTAACAGGATCGAGACCGCCATCTGGAAAGTCCAGACCGCCGTCTCGTTCATGGCAAAGGGTCGAGACCGCCGTCTAGATAATCCAGACCGCCGTCTCGACTGGGCAGGAATCGAGACCGCCATCTGGGAAACCCAGACCGCCGTCTCGACTTTTGCAAGAATCGAGACCGCCGTCTGGGAAACCCAGAACGCCGTCTCGACTTTTGCAGGTGACAAGACCGCCGTCTGGACAATCGAGACGGCGGTCTCGTCCTGGCGTTGAGACGAGACGGCGGTCTGGTCCTTCCAGACGGCGGTCTCGTCCCTTCAGGGCGAGAAACTTTATTTTCGGGTAAAAAAACCTTCCTATCTTAGTACGGGGGCCTAATAGTCTCTCCTAATGACTTGTTAAGCTTCGGCCATCTTCAAATAGGACGCTTTCTGACTTTATTCTGAGGTCGGGCAAGATTTGGGGTCTACATAAATGATTAGTGTGAGATAGATATGTCTTAGACAATAGCTTTGATATTTTCTCAAAAGCTTATGTTTTAAGGGTACCATACCCACCTTAGTGTGCTAACTTCCTTTTTTAAAGGTTGTCAACATACCTTAGTGCACTTATCTCTTCTAGGAAGGTGATAAACGCACTTGGGTCTCTTTCACTATTGTCTAAGGATATCTAATGCATCCTAGAATGAATGTGTTTTATGCATGCACTAAAAAATTATTTTTTATGACAGCATATGTTGAAATTGGAATAACTTTTGACTGGGTTGTCCGATTTGGACGCACAGTATGTCAAAACGAAGAGAAAAGGGTGAAGAACCAAGCTGCAAAGGGGATTTGGCCCAGTAATTTTCCCAAAAAACACTCCTAAGACCCATTTTTTGGAGGTTTATTAAACTCATGTGCATGCTGCAATAATTTTTCTCTTAGTTTTACCACTTATTGGATGATGTGGTATGAATGATACGACTTTGTCGAAAATCTTTTTATTGTAAAAGGCATTTTTATGGCTTTAATTGTTTTTATATTTTTTTATGACCCTTTATCTCTTCTGTCGGTCAACGTGGCTACTTAGCTTACAAAGAACCTGAAACCAGGCTAGCTTAACTGAAGACTGTCCGAGATAAAGTTGGCTTATCTTCTCACTTTTATGATTTTTAGGGTTTTTCACTATTTTGTTTGTTGTATGATTACCCTATGCTAATGCATCAATACAAATGCAGCAAACGAATGCACACACAATTCATACATCCACGAGCAGAGCCACGCTTATTTAATCACGAGGTGGGGTTTTCCTGCAGAAACGTGCTTGGTTTGGGTGGTTCTAAACTGTTCTCACCAAGGCCAAAGGTCCCCAAGGTGCCCCCATTATAGGGACCTCTCAATCTCTCAATCTTTGGGTCATGCACGGAACTCCGTGTCGACATCCTTAGACCAAAAGAAGAGAGTTATCACCTTGAGTTGGTGGTTTCCGACAACGGTTGTAGCCCCGTGTGCCAACAAGCCGGTCGTATCTGCCACCCACTCCCTATAGGTATTCACTCTTGCCCCCGGGTATAGAGGGATTGTCGCCGCCGTCCGTTCCGACGTCCAGGGACATGTCGAACGTTTATGCGAGCGGTCGCGAAAAGATGGTTTAGACTCGAGTTTTATGTTTAAAATATGTTCATTGCTTCTGAGGTGCTCAACAACTGAACTATCCTCTAATAGAAGCAAGGTTTTCGAAAAAGGGGTTCTTTTGGAGTCGCCACCAATGTTTTGACCTTAAACATTGGAAAAGGAAAAAAGATGTTGATTTTAATAAAAACCGCACTTGGCCATTATAACCAGAGTTGGGTAAGGGAGTTAGTTACGTGTGGGGAAGGTGTTAGCACCCCACAACGCCCCTTTCGGGTTCCCTATGACGGATTAATTCGTTAAGTGAAGATTATAAGAAATTACGCTATTACCCTATTTTATTCATACAACATTTAAATATGGCTATCTACATGATTTTATTTACATTTCATATATAAAGCAATAAATAAAGCAGTAAAAGAGAAGAGATTTGAAAAGAACCTCCGTAGCAAGCTTTATATTGCAACTCTTTTACAATAAGGACGCGTTTCGGCAATCCCTCGCTCTACAACGACTCTTCTCACGAATACAGACTCGACTCGACTAAAATTTTATAGAAGAATCGAATACCGAAATATAATTCCTTAACTGATTGTTACCTATTTAAGGCAATCAGAAAGATCATTTGAAGTAGTGAGAGAAGAAGACAAGTCTTGGGAGTTGTCTGATGTCTGAAACATGGCAAATGAGCCTCCTATTTATAGTTTTTCGCTACCTCAACATCTGAGACACCCTATTGAGTTGGGACGGCCGTCTGGGTTGGGACGGCCGTCCCAACTGCCTCTTTTACAAAGGCTGAGACCACCTGAAACCTGGGACTGGCAGTCCCAGTTGGGACGGCCGTCCCACTTGGCCAGGGAAGGTTGGGACGGCCGTCTCGACCTGTTTTGGCCAGCCTTTGTGTTCTGGGACCCCTGGGAAGCTTTCCTTTCTGTATTCAGATGTTGTTTGATGTCGATACACGCCCGTTAAAGCTTTATTTTCATATAGGAAGTCTTCTTGGCCTTTATTGAGATGTCAGGCGAGCTTTGTCTTTGTTGTAGGAAGTCTCTTTAGCCTTTATTGAGAGACCAGGCAAAATTAGGGGTCTACAGCTGCCCCCCCTTCACCTGCCCAGCTAATTTGTTGGCTTAACATGCTGACAAAATTAGTTGGTAGGGGAAGGAGTTAACCCTTTTGCCCGGTTATCCTTCGGATGCTTCTTTGCTGATCCTCCGGATGATAAATATTTTTGATAGGTACCAACCCCTATCTGGTTTGAGCCTTACTTTATAAGGCTCTGGTGAGTACTTACCCTCACCCGGTATGAGTTTGTGTTTCGCTAGGCTCTTGTAGGTATCTACCCCCACTAGCTATAAACCTTGTTTTGCAAGGCTTTGGTGAGTACCTACCCTCACTCGGTATGAGTTCGCATTTTGCTAAACTCTTGTGGGTACTTACTTCCGAGGTGTTCAACACTTGAACTATCCTCAAATAGAAGCAAGATATTTGCAACCCATTTTTGTAATGCTCAGGCAAGTATTTTACTCCACCAGATGCATTCTGTTAAGTTTTGATGAGTACCTACCCTCATCCGATACAAACCTTATTTTTATAAGGCTCTGGTGGGTACCTACCCCCACCTGGTGCGAATCTGCATCTTGACAGACTCTTATGGGTACCTACCCCCACCTGGTACGAATCTGCATCTTGACAGACTCTAGTGGTTTTTACACCCCCACTTGGTGCGAATCTGCATCTTGACAGACTCTTGTGGGTACCTACCCCCACCTGGTACAAATCTGCATCTTGACAGACTCTAGTGGTTTTTACACCCCCACTTGGTGAGAATCTGCATCTTGACGGACTCTTGTGGGTACCTACCCCCACCTGGTACGAATCCGCATCTTGACGGACTCTAGTGGTTTTTACACCCCCACTTGGTGCGAATCCGCATCTTGACGGACTCTTGTGGGTACCTACCCCCACCTGGTACGAATCTGCATCTTGACAGACTCTAGTGGTTTTTACACCCCCACTTGGTGCGAATCTGCATCTTGACAGACTCTTGTGGGTACCTACCCCCACCTGGTACGAATCTGCATCTTGACAGACTCTAGTGGTTTTTACACCCCCACTTGGTGCGAATCTGCATCTTGACAGACTCTTGTGGGTACCTACCCCCACTTGGTACGAATCTGCATCTTGACAGACTCTAGTGGTTTTTACACCCCCACTTGGTGCGAATCTGCATCTTGACAGACTCTTGTGGGTACCTACCCCCACCTGGTACGAATCTACATCTTGACAGACTCTAGTGATTTTTACACCCCCACTTGGTGTGAACCCTATTCTATAGGGCTTTTTGAGATATTCTTAAAAAATTCTTATTGGAGTTTTAGTCATCCGGTTTTACCAGGGATTTCATTGTTTTGGCTTTTTCTTTTAGCCATCCGGCTTTTGCCGGGTATTTCATTGTTTTGGCTTTTTCTTTTAGCCATCCAGTCTTGGCCGGGGATTGTTGTTGATTGCCTCTTTTTAGGCAGTGATCCTCTGGGGATTTGTTAATTTTTGTCGGTTGTGCCTCTTGATTAAGCGGATGCTTCACTAGTGGTGAAGACTTTATACGTTGTTTTTCGCCTCTTGTGTAGGCTGATGTTCTACTTAAGGATATTTGCTCTTGATAATACCTCTGAGTAGGGAGATGCTTTATTGAAAGCTTTGCGCTTTGGACCTGTATTTCCTCTTGCGTAGGTTGACTTTCCATGACTGTATTACGGCCTTTCTCTGTAGTGGCCTCTGTTAGGGGATGAAAAGTTTTTCTTTTCCTTTGTTGTTGCCCCCTGGTGATATGGAGGATTTGTCTCCGTATTTTCTTTGATGGACTCTTGTGTAGTCCTTATTCTCCTTTGGGGAATGAAGCGAAGATTCTGGATAAGTTTGTTTGATGACTCATATGGCGGTGAAGCTGAGTCGTGAGGTAATCTTTTTGTCTTGCCTCTAGAGTAGGCAAGGATCCGCTTGGGGATGATCAAGCCTTTCCGTTGGCTTTTTTCTTCGATGTACCTTCTTTCTTATTGGTGTAGAAGGTTGGAGCTAGTTTTCTTGAAGCTTTTTATTTTGCTGAAATGATTTTGATTTCACCTTTTTCTTTCGCGACTTTAATTATGCTTCTGGCGCCTCCTGTTTTTAATCATAAGTATGGAGACTAGCCTCCTTATATGCATGTTTATTTATTTGAAGAAAATTATTTTTCTTGATTTTGACAAAGTCGTATTATGCAACTACTTTGTGTGTGGATGTACTAAATGCAATCTATTTATTTATATTTTTGATGTACTTAAAAAGTAACTGGCCTTCTCCCTTTGGCTCCTTATGAATACATCGATGGGCTTGTCGTCGCCGTCCGTTCCGACGTCCAGGGACATTTCGAACGTTTAATGCGAGCGGTCGCGAAAAGATGGTTGAGACTCGAGTTTTTTGTTAAAAATATGTTCATTGCTTCCGAGGCGCTCAACACTGAACTATCCTCTAATAGAAGCAAGGTTTTCGAAAAGGGTTCTTCTGGAGTCGCCACTAATGTTTTGACCATAAACATTGGAAAAGGAGAAAAAGGCATTGATTTTAATAAAAACCAAACTTGGCCATTATAACTAGAGTTGGGTAAGGGAGTTAGTTACGTGTGGGGAAGGTGTTAGCACCCCACAACGCCCCTTTCAGGTTCCCTATGACGGATTAATTCATTTAAGTGAAGATTACGAGAAATTACGCTATTACCCTATTTTATTCATACAGTATTTAAATATGGCTATCTACATGATTCTATTTACATTGCATACATAAAGCAATAAATAAAGCAGTAAAAGAGAAGAGAATTGAGAAGAACCTCCGAAGCGAGCTTTATATTATAAGTCTTTTACAAAGAGGATGCTTTTCGGCAATCCTTCGCTCTACAATGACTCTCCTCTCGATTACAATATCGACTCGCCTAAAATTTTACTGAAGAATCGAATGCTGGAATACAATTCCTTAACTGATTGTTACCTATTAAAGGCAATTAGAAAGATCATTCGAAGTAAAGAGAGAAGAAGACAAGTCTTGGAGTTGTCTGGTGTGTGAAAAAGTGCCAAATGAGCCTCCTATTTATAGTTTTCGCTGCCTGGCACATTCGGGACGGCCGTCTGGGCCGGGACGGTCGTCTGGGGTGTGACGGCCGTCCCACTTGCATTTTTAACACAGAGCCAGCCCCCCTGGGACTTGGGACGGCTGTCCCACATGTGGGACGCGTCTCTCACTTATCCTAGGTTAGTTGGGACGGCTGTCCCAACTCTGGGACGGGGGTCTAGACCTGTTTTGTCCAGTTTTTGTGTTCTGGGACCCCAGGAAGCTTTCCTTGCTTTTTTCGGACGTTGGTTGATGCCGATAGATGTCCATTGAAGCTTTATCTTCATATGGGAAGCCTTCTTGACCCTTATTGAGATGCTGGACGAACTTTATCTTCGTTATAGGAGGTCTCCTTAGCCTTTATCGAGAAGCCGTATGAACTCCGTGTTTGTTGTAGGAGGTCTCCTTGGTTTTTATTAAGAAGCCGGGCGAACTTTATCTTCATGTGAAGTTTCCCTAGCTTTTATTGAGAGGCCGGGCAAAATCAGGGGTCTACAGCTGCCCCCCTTCACCTGTCTAACTAATTTGTTGGTTTTAATATGCCGACAAAATTAGTTGGCAGGGGAAGGAGTTAACCCTTTTGCCCGGTTATCCTTCAGATGCTGCTCCTTTGTTGATCCTCCGGATGATAAATATTTTGATAGGTACCAACCCCTATCTGGTTTGAGCCTTCTTCTATAAGGCTCTGGTGAGTATTTACCCTTCACCAGGTATAAGTCTGTATTTTACTAGACTTTAGTGAGTACCTACCCCCACTAGGTATGAACCTTGTTCTACAAGGTTTTGGTGAGTACTTACCCTTACCTGGTATGAGTTCGCATTTTGCTAAACTCTTGTTGGTACTTACTTCCGAGGTGCTCAACACTGAACTATCCTCTAATAGAAGCAAGGTTTTTATACCCGTTTTTTGAAATGCTCTGGTGAGTATTTTACTCTACCTAATGCATTTTGCTAGGTTTTCTGATGAGTATTTACCCTCATCTGGTATAAACCTTATTTTATAAGGCTTTGGTGGGTTTATTCTTCCACCGGGTACGAATCTGCATCTTGACAGATTCTAGTGGTTTTTACACCTCCACTGGGTGCGAATCTGCATCTTTGACAGACTCTAGTGGCTTTTTTATACCCCCACTGGGTGCGAATCTGCATCTTGACAGACTCTAGTGGTTTTTACACCCCCACTGGGTGTGAATCTGCATCTTGACAGACTCTAGTGGTTTTTTACACCCCCATTGGGTGCGAACCTGCATCTTGACAAGGTTCTAGTGGTTTTTACACCCCCACTGGGTGCAAACCTGCATCTTGAACAAACTCTAGTGGTTTTTACACCCCCACTGGGTGCGAACCTGCATCTTGACAAGGCTCTAGTGGTTTTTACACCCCCACTGGGTGCGAACCTGCATCTTGACAAGGCTCTAGTGGTTTTTACACCCCCACTGGGTGCGAATCTGCATCTTGACAGACTCTAGTGGTTTTTTACACCCCCATTGGGTGTGAACCTGCATCTTGACAAGGTTCTAGAAGTTTTTACACCCCCACTGGGTGCGAACCTGCATCTTGACAAGGCTCTAGTGGTTTTTACACCCCCACTGGGTGCGAACCTGCATCTTGACAAGGCTCTAGTGGTTTTTACACCCCCACTGGGTGCGAACCTGCATCTTGACAAGGCTCTAGTGGTTTTTACACCCCCACTGGGTGCGAACTTGCATCTTGACAAGGCTCTAGTGGTTTTTACACCCCCACTGGGTGCGAACCTACATCTTGACAAGGCTCTAGTGGTTTTTACACCCCCACTGGGTGCGAACCTGCATCTTGGCAAGGCTCTAGTGGTTTTTACACCCCCACTGGGTGCGAACCTGCATCTTGACAATGTTCTAGTGGATTTTACACCCCCACTGGGTGCGAATCTGCATCTTGACAGACTTTAGTGGTTTTTGCACCCCCACTTGGTGCGAGTCTACATCTTGACAGACTCTTTAGGATGTATTCTTTTGTAATCCATCCTATAGTCATCTGGTTTTAGAGATGTGTTTGGCGGCTTATTGTCTTTGATCATGCGCCTATTCCTTGGGGAATGATTTGGTTTTTCTTCTTGACTTTTTAGTCATCCGGTTTTTACCGGGGATTTCATTGTTTTGGCTTTTTCTTTTAGCCATCCGGCTTTTGCCAGGGATTTCATTGTTTTGGCTTTTTTCTTTCAGCCATCCGGTCTTGGCCGGGGATTCTTTGTTTTGGCTTTTTCTTTTAGCCATCCGACTTTTGCCGGGGATTTCATTGTTTTGGCTTTTTAGCCATCCGGTCTTGGGCGGGGATTCTTTGTTTTGGCTTTTTCTTTTAGCCATCCGGCTTTTGCCGGGGATTTCATTGTTTTGGATTTTTAGCCATCCGGTCTTGGCCGGGGATTCTTTGTTTTGGTTTTTTCTTTTAGCCATCCGGCTTTTGCCGGGGATTCTTTGTTTTGGCTTTTTCTTTTAGCCATCCGGCTTTTGCTGGGGATTTCATTGTTTTGGCTTTTTAGCCATCCGGTCTTGGCCGGGGATTCTTTGTTTTTGGCTTTTTCTTTTAGCCATCCGGCTTTTGCCGGGGATTTTTGCAGATTGCCTCTTTTTAGGCAGGGATCCACTGGGGATTTGTTGATTTTTGTTGGTTGTGCCTCTTGATTAGGCGGATGCTTCAATAGTGGTGAAGACTTTATATTTGTTATTTTTCGCCTCTGCATAGGCTGATGCTCCTCTTGAGGATATTTGCTTTTGATAATACCTCTGAGTAGGCGGATGCTTTATTGGAAGCTTTGTGCTTTGGGCTTGTATTGCCTCTTGCGTAGGTTGATTTCCCATTTCTTGGGGATATTGGCCCTTTGCTTGCCTCTGAGTAGGCATAGGCATTCTTGGGAGTGAAGGTTTTGCCTTTCACTGGGGATATTCATATTGGGTGTTATAGGCGATTATCTCCCTGAGGATATGAATTTTGTATTTTGCCTTTTGCTGGTAGGCTCGATGGGGATTTTTCTTTTTGATGATCCACCAGGGATTTGATCGTTTTCTGGGGATCTTTTTGAATTGCCCTCTAGGGAGGAATGGAGTTTTTGACTCCTTATTTGACGTTGTTGTTTGAGCTGGCTTTGCCTATGCTCTTATTCCTGCTGGGGAATGGGTTTATATGTGCGCCTTTTGTGCACATTGGCTTTTTCTTTGAATGAAAAGATATATATTTTTTCTTTTTATTGATCCCTGGGGAATTTTTCTTTTGGGGATCTAATCTTTGATTTGATTTTTTATGATGGAGTCTTGGCTCCTGACTTTTGTGAGGCTCTTTATGAGCGGAATGAAGAGTTTTTCTTCTTTTTCTTTTTTGGGGTTTACCGAGGAGTCTGTCGGTTTCCTGGGGATTCAAATTTGATAATGGAGTCCTGCCTCCTGGCTTTGTGAAGCTCTTATTTGAGCTGGAAGATGGAAAAAATCTTGTTTTCCTCTTTTTGTCTTTTTGTAGACTTTTCTTGATATACTCTTCTATTTGGAGATTTTTTATTTGGCCTTTTTTCTTGTGGCCTCTATTGGGGAATGAAAGTTTTTCTTTTTCTTTCTTTTTCGTTGCCCCTTGGTGGATATGGAGGATTTGACTCCGTATTTTCTTTGATGGAATCTTGTGTAGTCCTTATTCTCCTTTGGGGAATGAAGCGGAGATTCTTGCATGAGTTTGCTTGATGACTCATGTGGCGATGCAGCTGAGTCGTGAGGTAAGCTTTTTGTTTTGCCTCTAGAGTAGGCAAAGATCCTCTTGGGGATGATCAAGCCTTTTCATTGGCTTTTTTTTTTTTCATGTTGATGACTTCCTTTTTCTTGGATGGAAGGAGGTAGATTGAGGCTTCAAATGACTGTAGTTGACGACTCATGTGATGATGATGCTGAGTCGTGGAGTAATTTTTGTGTTGCCTTTGGAGTAGGCAAGGATCCGCTTGGGGATTATCGAGCCTTTTCGTTGGCCTCTTTCTTCGATGTACCTTCTTTTATTGGTGTAGAAGGTTAGAGCTAGTTTCCTTGAAGCTCTTTATTTTGCTGAAATGGTTTTGATTTCGCCTTTCGCGATTTTGATTTTCATTTAGAGGCTGGATTTTGGCGCCTTCTATTTTCAATCACAAGCATGGAGACTATCCTCCTTATATGCATGTTTATTATTCTTGTTTGAAGAAAATTATTTTTTTCTTGATTTTGACAAAGTCATATTATGTAATTACTTTGTGTGTGGATGTCCTTAATGCAATCTATTTGTTTATTCATTTTTGATGCATTTAGAAAGTAACTGGCCTTCTCCCGTTGGCTTCTTATGAATACGCCGATGGGCTCCTCCTTTATGACCATGATGACGGGCTCCTCTTTTTATTCATCTCTTGGTTTTAGCCCTATCTTTTTCCTAGACCGCCTTTTACGGGTTTTCGATCTAGCGGGCTGCCTTAATTTTTACCTAGAATATCTTAGGGGGCTTTTGCCTTATTTTTTGCCTAGATCTTTCCTTTGGGGTTTCCGATCTAGCAGGCTGCCCTAGTTTTTCCTAAGAATATCCTAGCAGGCTTTTATTCCTTTATTATTATTTTTTATGCTTCCCTCTTTTAGATGCATGCTTGATCTTTGATTAAAGGTCTTTGTGCATATTTATGATTTATCAATAAAGAGGCATTTCCATAATATTTGGTCAAGAGAAAGGAAATGAAAGGGAATTTTATTGATAAATGAGCAAAAGTTTATTTCTTTTATAGAAGGATTTCAAAAGGTATTTAGAAGAATGGGTGGTCAGGGTTGGCTGTACTGTTTAGGCTTATACAGTCATGTCCATGATATCTGCCCCCCTAGTTCTCCTAATTGCTTCAATTGAGATGCTTGAGCTCAGAGTGAAGACTATGTAGACTGCTTGCTTCTGGAAGAATGTTACCTTAGCCGCCTTTCCAGTTTTCGACTAGGGTAACCATTACTCTTAGTTTCTTTTTTATTATTATTATTATTATATTTTTTTACCTCTACTTTTTGCCTAGGACATATCCTAGCGACGGATATAGACCCTATCTTTTGCCCAGGGATGCCCTTTGCGGGTTTTCATTCCTGACGGGTCATGAGCAATGTCTTCAAGCATAATACTTCTTCACCGTATCAGAGTTGATTAGGTGTCGAAGTTCTTTTTTATCCATATTGGTTAGGATAAGAGCCCCTCCCGAGAAAGCTCATTTGACCACAAAGGGTCCTTCACAATTTGCTGCCCATTTTCCAATTTTATTCTTCTGGGCCGGAAGCAACTTATTTACCATTAAGTCCTTCTTATGGTAAATATGAGGGTTGACCTTTTTTGTAAGCCTTTTTTATTTTCCTTTGATGGGCTTGTCCATGACATATCATATTCAGCTGTTTTTCTTCAATAAGGTTTAGCTGGTCATATCGGCTTTGAACCCATTCAGCTTCTGTTAAGTTTACTTCCATCATCATGTGCTTTTGTCAACATGATTAGTTGTACCGATTTGCCGTCTCGGATCTTTGCTATAACCGAAGAATAATCATTTTGAATGTAGAGCAATTGTCATGTCAATGCCCCTCTTCCTTTCCTTAGGGATTTCAATCCTCCTATTGATCACTATATTTCCACATTTCCCAGTCAATTACTTGAATGCTTTGTGGTGAAGGGTCAAGAGAATAGAAGGAAAGGGATTTATTGCAAAGGCTTGTGTTTTAGTGAGATTTTTTTTTTATAATAGAGGTTTCTGTAAGAATGGCTAGCCAAGATTGGTTGGTGTTTAGGCTAGTTCAAACAAACGTTTTGTTTTCATGAGGTGGCGTCTTCAACTGCCTATTTATGACTGATTAGCTTTCCTAGTCTGCCCTTTTGGGGTTTTCAGCCAACGATTTTGCCCTTTTATCTTTTTTTTTTCTTGGCCTTTTGACCTTGACGGGCTTCTTTTAATAATAATTTCTTTTCTCAAACATTGTCGAAACACGATTTTCTTATTCGTGTCTCTAGCTAATCAATCATGTTAACTTTGGCTTCATTTTGTGTATGACGCTTTAGTTTGTTTTGACGCATTTTGGAACAAAATGTTTGCCTAAACATGGTTATTTAATGGGGTATAGACATGTTTAGCAAGAAAAGAAGCAGATAGTAAGAATAGCATTCTTTTATAATTTCAGGGAAATGCGTGCCCTAAAGATGCTCGGGGGTCGGGCACACCCCGAGGAGTGATCTCTAATAGTCATTGGGTTTACATCCCTTAGAGTCAGAAGAAGGATATCTAATGACTAATGCTACCCTTGATGCTAATATCCCTCCTTTTTGGAAGATCATCTTTTTAAGGTACGGAGGGGAGACTTCCTTTTTCATCGTCCGACTTGTCCTTTTGTAGGATTGTTCTTTAAAGGGTTATCCTTAAAATCTGGTGGCTCTCTTATTCCTTGAGCATCCTTTTCAAGCCCTTGTCTGGGCTGTATCCATATCTTTTCATCATATGGGCCACCTTTGTAATTCTGGGAAGTTTTTCCATATTTTCAAATGTCTTCTTTAGCCGCATCCATTTTAAGGTATGGTAGACGGCTCGCTGATTCAAATGTAGTCTTTAGTTTGAACCATGATCAACTTGTCGCCTACCACGAATTTGATTTTTCGGTGGAGCGTTGAAGAAATTGCCCTAGCACCGTGAATCCAAGGTCTGCTCAATCTTCCCCTTGGATTCTTTTTTCTTTTCCTCTTCGGTTTCTTTATTTTTTTCTTTGTTTTTAGGAGCATTATCTTGTAGCTCCTTGGATGAATAATTTTTTTATCATCCTGCCCCCAATGCTGGCTATATTGGAGATATCTTCATTGACGGACAATTCTTTTGTGCATATCCACAGTACAGCTTTATCCGATGTATAAGGGAAAGGACGAGGCATGAATAAGCGCAAAGGTGTTATTGCCCCTTCCCTGACATTATCAATTTGGGTATCGACATTTACTTCTTTCTTATTGTCTCCTTGTCCCAAATTGAAGGCCTTCGTTTTTTCCTTATGGGGCTGTATTAATTGAGCTTATTTTTCCAACAGTCTTTGCATGTCCGGGGAGATGATCCCCTCCTCACTGTCTGACTCAATCCATTCGCCTTCGACTTTTAGATCCCGCAGAGAGCTTTCAATCACAGACATGACTGTTTATATGGTCCTTATTCGGGTTTAGATTTTATTTAATTTTTTTGGAGTGAGAGAGAAAAGAATGAGAAGCATATGAATATTATGAAAAGTGCCTCATTATATTGATCAAAAGAGAAATATGTACAGAGCCCTTTTAATCAAAAGTTCTCGCGGCCACGGGCAGAGACCGTGAGAGATGCATCGGAAGATTTTTTATTTATTTATGCTTTTTATTTATTTATTTATTTATTTTAACCAAAAGATGCACAAAATGGGGAGCCCTAGTTAGCTAGCCTTCTCTACCCAGGCTCACTATTCTAGTTGTGACAGAGGCGTGTCATCCACCTATGGACCTAAGGGTCGGGAGCATTGAAGGTGATCCACCCAGCATCTATCAGATTCTGGAACTTGTGCTTTAAGGCCACATAGTTTTCAATGGAGTGCCCTGGAGCGCCTGAATGATAATCACAGTTTTCATTAGGCTTGTACCATTCTGGGTATGGTGGCTCCATCTTCTTTGGAGGGACATATGCTAGGAGATAGTCCTTTATCAGCTTTGGCAGCAGACTCCCATAAGAGGTTGGAATGGGGGTGAATTTCTTCTCTTGTCTGCGTGACTGCCTAGATGGTTGTGGGATTTCTTAAACTTGGGAGGGAATCGAGTATTTTTGACATCGGTTACCTGCTTTACATCAAAGTTGTATCCCTCTAATGCCCTTAATTTCTCTTCTATGGCAGAAATTTGTTGTTTGGAAACCTCATTGTAGAGACATTGTTGGCGTATTAGTTCCATTAAATACGCTATCTGCTCTTTTACGAAGTTAAGCTCAATGGTGAGCCTGTGGTTTTGTTTCTCTAACCACTCCCTTAGTTGTGGGACCTGCTCCTTTATGGCATTAAGCTCAGCGGTGAGCATGCGATTCTGCTCCTCTAATTTCTCCATCTTCTTGGCTTTTTGAGCACGAGTGAGAACAAGTAGAAGACCAGCCACTTTCTAAATGATTTAAAGATTTTTATTATAGCTTTTTATTTTAAATGATTAGTGTGAGATAGATATGTCTTAGACAATAGCTTTGGTATCTTCTCAAAAGCCTATGTTTTAAGGGTACCATACCCACTTTAATGTGCTAACTTCCTTTTTTTCAAAGGTTACCAACATACCTTAGCGCACTTATCTCTTCTAGGAAGGTGATAAACGCACTTGGGTCTCTTTAGCTATTGTCTAAGGATATCTAATGCATTCTAGAATGAATGTGCTTTATGCATGCACTACAAAAATATTTTTTATGACAGCATATATTGAAAGTGGAATAACTTTTGACTGGGTTGTCCGATTTGGACGCACATCATGTCAAAACGAAGAGAAAAGAGTGAAGAACAAGGTTGCAAATCCACAAAGGGGATTTGGCCCAGTAATTTTCCCAAAATACGCTCCTAAGACCTATTTTTTGGAGGTTTATTAAAATGATGTGCATGCTGCAATTATTTTCTCTCTTAGTTTTACCATTTATTGGATGATATGGTATGAATGATACAACTTTGTCAAAAAATATTTTTATTATAAAAGGCATTTTTATTGCTTTAATTGTTTTTATGTTTTTTTGTGACCTTTTATCTCTTTTGTCGGTCAACGTGGCTACTTAGCTTGCAAATAACCTGAAACCAGGCTAGCTTCACTGAAGACTGTCCGAGATAAAGGTGATTATCTTATCACTTTTTGATTTTTAGGGTTTTTCATTATTTTGTTTGTTGTATGATTACCCTATGCTAATGCATCAATACAAATGCAGCAAACGAATGCACACACAATTCATTCACCCACGAGCAGAGCCACGCTTATTTAATCACGAGGTAGGGTTTTCCTGCAGAAACGTGCTTGGTTTGGGTGGTTCTAAACTGTTCTCACCAAGGCCAAAGGTCCCCAAGGTGCCCCCATTATAGGGACCTCTCAATCTCTCAGTCCTCGGGTCATGCACGGAACTCCGTGGCGACATCCTTAGACCAAAAGAAGAGAGTTATCACCTTGAGTTGGTGGTTTTCGACAACGATTGTAGCCCCGTGTGCCAACAAGCCGGTCGTATCTGCCACCCACTCCCTATAGGTATTCACTCTTGCCCCCGGGTATAGAGGGACTGTTGTGTGCAAGGGCTTTTGTGTGCAATTTATATTTCAAACAATTTGCAGAAATAATCATACAACAGTTATTAAAGCCATACAATAAAAATACAGAAAAGGGTAAAGGCGTAATTTCAAATCTTTACTTAGTTTGAATTTTATCCGTCACTAAATGGGATCAACTCTCTAGCTTCCCCATTGGAGTCGCCATCTGTCGCCGCCGTCCGTTCTGACGTCCAGGGACATCTCGAACGTTTAATGCGAGCGGTCGCGAAAAGATGGTTGAGACTCGCGTTTTTTGTAAAAAATATGTTCATTGCTTCCGAGGCGCTCAACACTAAACTATCCTCTAATAGAAGCAAGGTTTTCGAAAAGGGTTCTTCTGGAGTCGCCACCAATGTTTTGACCATAAACATTGGAAAAGGAGAAAAAGGCATTGATTTTAATAAAAACCAAACTTGGCCATTATAACCAGAGTTGGGTAAGGGAGTTAGTTACGTGTGGGGAAGGTGTTAGCACCCCACAACGCCCCTTTCGGGTTCCCTATGACGGATTAATTCATTTAAGTGAAGATTACGAGAAATTACGCTATTACCCTATTTTATTCATACAGTATTTAAATATGGCTATCTACATGATTCTATTTACATTGCATACATAAAGCAATAAATAAAGCAGTAAAAGAGAAGAGAATTGAGAAGAACCTCCGAAGCGAGCTTTATATTATAAGTCTTTTACAAAGAGGATGCTTTTCGGCAATCCTTCGCTCTACAATGACTCTCCTCTCGATTACAATATCGACTCGACTAAAATTTTACTGAAGAATCGAATGCTGGAATACAATTCCTTAACTGATTGTTACCTATTAAAGGCAATCAGAAAGATCATTCGAAGTAGGGAGAGAAGAAGACAAGTCTTGGAGTTGTCTGGTGTGTGAAAATGAGCAAATGAGCCTCCTATTTATAGTTTTCGCTGCCTGGCACATTCGGGACGGTCGTCTGGGCCGGGACGGCCGTCTGGGTTGGGACGGCCGTCCCACTTGCATTTTTAACACAGAGCCAGCCCCCCTGGGACTTGGGACGGCCGTCCCACATGTGGGACGCGCGTCTCACTTGTCTAGGTTAGTTGGGACGGCCGTCCCAACTCTGGGACGGGGGTCTCGACCTGTTTTGTCCAGTTTTTGCGTTCTGGGACCCCGGGAAGCTTTCCTTGCTTTTTTCGGACGTTGGTTGATGCCGATAGGTGTGCGTTGAAGCTTGATCTTCTTATAGGAAGTCTTCTTGACCCTTATTGAGATGCCGGACGAACTTTTATCTTTGTTATAGGAGGTCTCTTTGGCCTTTGTCGAGAAATTGGATGAACTCCGTGTGGTTGTGGGAGGTCTTCTTAATGTTTATTGATTAGCTGGGCGATCTTTATCTTCGTGTGAAGTTTCCCTAGCTTTTATTGAGAGGCCGGGCAAAATTAGGGGTCTACAGCGGTCTAGGCAAAAGATAGGGCTAAAACTAAAAGATGAGTAAAAAATGAGCCCATCATCATGGTCATAAAGGAAGAGCCCATCGGCGTATTCATAAAAAGCCAACGGGAGAAGGCCAGTTACTTTCTAAGTGCATCAAAAAATAAACAAATCGATTGCATCTAGGACATCCACACACAAAGTAGTTGCATAATACGACTTTGTCAGAATCAAGAAAAATAACTTTCTTCAAATAAATAAACATGCATATAAGGAGGCTAGTCTCCATACTTGTGAGTAAAAACAAAAGGCGAAATCAAAACCATTTCAGCAAAATAAAGAGCTTCAAAGAAAATAGCTCTAATTAACATTCTTCCATCCAAGAAAGAAGGAAGTCATCAAAATGAAAAAGCCAATGGAAAGGCTTGATCATCCCCAAGAGGATCCTTGCCTACTCCAAAGGCAAAGCAAAAAGATTACCTCGCGATTCAGCTACATCGCCACATGAGTCATCGAGCACACTCATACAAGGATCTCCACTTCAATCCCCAAAGAAGAATAAGGACTACACAAGAGTCCAACAAAGAAAATACGGAGTCAAAACCTCCACATCACCAGGGGGCAACAAAAAGAAAAGAAAGAAAAATTTTTATCCCCTCGCGGAGGCCACTACAGAAAAAGGCCGCGTGAAAATCCCCAAAGTAGAGCATATCAAGAAAAGTTTACAAAAAGAAAGCAAAAAGAAGAAAATTTCTTCATCCCGCTCAATAAAGAACCTCACAAAGTCAGGAGTCAGGACTCCTTCATATCCCCAGGAAGCCAATAAATTCCCCAGGGCTCCTGAAAAAAAAAAAAAAAAAAAAAAAGAGAGAAGAAATGAGATAAAACCTCTTCATCCCCAGTGGATAATATAAAAAGCCTACGTGCACAAAAGAAAAAGGGCACACACACTTAAAATCAAAAATTTCAAAATTACGAAAAAGTATAATCGCAATAAAAAAGCAAAAACCCATCCCCCAAGGGAATAAGAGTATAGGCAAAGCCAGCTCAAAATAGCAAACATCCAACAAGGAGTCAAAAACTCCATTCCTCCCTAGGGGGCGAATCAAACTCCCAGAGAATCATCAAAAAGAAAAACTCTCCTCAGTAAGCCCATCAACAAAGGAAAATTACAAATTCAAATCCACAGGGAGTTGATCATCCAATACGAATATCCCCAGCGAAGTGCAAAGCCTTCACTCCCAAGAAAAGCCTCTGCCGACTCAAAGGCAATCAAAGAGCCAATAATCCCCAAAGAAACGGGAAATCAACCTATGCAAGAGGCAATACAAGCACAAAGCTTTCAAAAAAAGCATCTGCCTACTTAGAGGTATTATCAAGAGCAAATATCCTCAAGTGGAACATCAGCCTATTCAGAGGCAAAAAAATAACAAAGCCTTCACCACTATTGAAGCATCTGCCTAAAAACAAGAGGCACAATCAAAAATCAACAAATCCCCAGTGGATTATCGCCTAAATAAGAGGCAACCAGCAAAGAATCCCCGACAAAGCCGGATGGCTAAATAGAAAAGCCAAAAACAAGGAATTCCCGGCAAGACCGGATGGCTAAACAAGAAAAGCCAAAAACAAAGAATCCCCGGTAAAACCGGATGACTAACAAAAAAGTCAAAACAAATATTCCCCACGGAATGGGCGCATGAACAGAAACAATAAGTCGCCAACACATCTCCAAAACCAGATGACCACAGGATTGACTATCAAAAAGTCATCCTAAAAAGCCTTGCAGAATGGGGTTTCATTCAGAACCTTGCAGAACGGGGTTCGGACCAGGTGGGGGTAGGTACCCATCAGAACCTTGAAGAACGGGGTTCGGACCAGGTGGGGGTAGGTACCCATCAGAGCCTTGCAGAACGGGGTTCGGACCAGGTGGGGGTAGGTACCCATCAGAGCCTTGCAGAACGGGGTTCGGACCAGGTGGGGGTAGGTACCCATCAGAGCCTTGCAAAATGGGGTTCGGACCAGGTGGGGGTAGGTACCCATCAGAGCCTTGCAGAACAAGGTTCGGACCGGGTGGGGGTAGGTACCCACTAGAGTCTTGCAGAACGAGACTCCTTCAGAATCTAGCAAGAATGCAGATTCGTACCGGGTGGGGGTAGGTACCCACCAAAACCTTATAAAATAAGGTTTGTACCGGATGAGGGTAGGTACTCATCAAAACTTAGCAAAATGCATCGGGTAGAGTAAAATACTCACCAGAAGCATTACAAAAAACGGGTGCAAAAACCTTGCTTCTATTAGAGGATAGTTCAGCGTTGAGCACCTCGGAAGTAAGAACCCACAAGAGTTTAACAAAATGCGAACTCATACCATGTGAGGGTAAGTACTCACCAAAACCTTGCAGAACAAGGTTCATACCTAGTGGGGGTAGGTACTCACTAAAGTCTAGTAAAATACAGACTTATACCTGGTGAGGGTAAATACTCACCAGAGCCTTATAAAAGAAGGCTCAAACCAGATAGGGGTTGGTACCTATCAAAATATTTATCATCCGGAGGATCAGCAACGAGCAGCATCCGAAGGATGACCGGGCAAAAGGGTTAACTCCTTCCCCTACCAACTAATTTTGTCGGCGTATCAAGCCAACAGATTAGCTAGGCAGGTGAAGGGGGGGCAGCTGTAGACCCCTAATTTTGCCCGGCTTCTTAAATAAAAGAAAAAGGAGACCTCTCGTAACAACATAGAGTTCACCCAGTCACCCGACGAAAGCTAAGGAGACTCCCTACATGAAGATAAAGCTCGCCCGACATCTTAATGAAGGCCAAGAAGACTTCCTATATGAAGATAAAGCTTCAACGGACACATATCGGCATCAACCAATGTCCGAAAAAAGCAAGGAAAGCTTCCTGGGGTCCCAGAACGCAAAAACTGGACAAAACAGGTCGAGACCACCGTCCCAGAGTTGGGACGGCCGTCCCAACTATCCTAGGACAAGTGAGACGCGCGTCCCAAATGTGGGACGGCCGTCCCAAGTCCTAGGGGGGCTGGCTCTGTGTAAAAAATTCAAATGGGACGGCCGTCCCAACCCAGACGGCCGTCCCGGCCCAGACGGTCGTCCGAAATGTGTCAGGCAGCGAAAACTATAAATAGGAGGCTCATTTGCTCATTTTCCACACTCCAGACAACTCAGAGCACTTGTCTACTTCTCTCCCTCTTTCGAATGATCTTTCTGATTGCCTTATATAGGTAACAATCAGTTAAGGAATTATATTCCAGCATTCGATTCTTCTAGAAAATTTTAGTCAAGTCGAGTTTTGTCGTGAGGAGAGTCGTTGTAGAGCGAGGGACTGCCGAAACGCGTTTTTATTGTAACAGAGTTGCTATGTAAAGCTTGCTACGGAGGTTCTTTCCAATTCTCTTCTTTTTACTACTTTATTTATTGCTTTATATATGAAATGTAAATAAAATCATGTAGATAGCCATATTTAAATATTATGCGAATAAAATAGGGTAATAGCGTAATTTCTTGTAATCTTTACTTAAATGAATTAATCCGTCATAGGGAACCCGAAAGGGGCGTTGTGGGGTGCTAACACCTTTCCCACACGTAACTAACTCCCTTACCCAACTTTGGTTATAATGGCCAAGTGCGGTTTTTCTTAAAATCAACATTTTTTCCTTTTCCAATGTTTAAGGTTAAAACATTGGTGGTGACTCCAAAAGAACCCCTTTTTCGAAAACCTTGCTTCTATTAGAGGATAGTTCAGTTGTTGAGCACCTCGGAAGCAATGAACATATTTTAAACAAAAAATGCGAGTCTAAACCATCTTTTCGCGACCGCTCGCATAAACGTTTGAGATGTCCCTGGACGTCGGAACGGACGGTGGCGACAAGTCCATTTTAGAAATCAACCAAGTTGTGTTTCTGACCATATATTGTCGAAGGCGCTGAGTTGCCCACACCAATGCACAACATGTTTTTTCGAGTGGTGTATAATGGGTCTCATAGTTTAGAAATTTTTTACTGAGGTAATATATGGCTTGTTCTTTTTTACCCGTATCATCTTGTTGACCAAGCACACATCCTATGGATTCGTCGAGTACTGAAAGGTAAAGAATTAAGGGCTTTCCTTCCACAGGTGGTACCAGTACTGGGGGATTGGTTAGGCACATTTTGATCTTTTCGAAAGCCTGTTGACATTCATCATTCCAAACTTTCGGTTGATTTTTACGCAATAATTTGAATATGGGAGTGCACTTGTCTGTTAATTGCGCGATGAACCGTGCAATGTAATTTATTCGGCCCAAGAACCCTCTGACTTCTTTTTCTGTTCTTAGTGGGGGCATTTCTATGATTGCCTTTGTTTTATCAGGGTCTACCTCAATTCCTTTTTTACTAACAATAAACCCAAGGAGTTTTCATGATCGTACTCCGAATGTGCATTTAGCCGGGTTGAGCTTAATCTGGTATTTCCGAAGCCGATTGAATAACTTCTTTAAGTATTGGAGGTGATCTATTTCGTTTTTGGACTTGGCGATCATATCATCCACATATACTTCGATTTCTTTGTGGATCATATCATGAAATAATGTTACCATAGCCCTTTGATAAGTAGCCCCTGCATTCTTAAGTCCGAAAGGCATTACTCTATAACAGAATGTACCCCACGGCGTAATGAAGGAAGTTTATTCTCTATCTTCAACAGCCAATTTAATTTGGTTATACCCGCATATCCATCCATGAAAGAATAGAGAGTATTTGTAGCGGTATGATCTACCAAAGATATCAATATGTGGTAAGGGAAAATCATCTTTTGGACTTGCACGATTTAAGTCCCTGTAATCTACGCATACTCTGATTTTTCCATTTTTCTTTATAATCGACACGATGTTTGCCAACCATTAAGGGTATTTTGACACGATTAGAAAATTGGCATCCAACTGTTTTTCTACTTCTTCCTTAATTTTCAAGGACCATTCTGGCTTTACTCTTCCGAGCTTCGCTAACAGCTGAAATCCCTCTTTTAGTGGTAATCTATGCTCCACTATGCTTTCATCAATTCCAGGCATATCATGGTAGGACCAAGCGAATACATCCACATATTCTCTTAGCAACTGTATCAGCCTTTCCCTGACATCATCATCGATTTGGGTACCAATATTTACTTCTTTCTTATTATCTTCTTGTCCCAAATTGATGACCTCAGTTTTCTCCTGATGGGGCTGTATTGATTGAGACTCTTTTTCCAACAGTCTTTGCATGTCCGGGGAAATGGTCCCCTCCTCACTATCTGACTCAATCCATTCGCCTCGGCTTTCGGATCTTCTAGAGAATTTTCAATCACAGACATGACTGTATGGTTATGTTTTGTTTTAGATTTTATTCAATTATTTTGGAATGAGAGAGAAAAGAATGATAAGCATATGAATATTATGAAAATGCCTCATTGTATTGATGAAAAGAAAATATTTACAAAGCCCACTTTAACCAAAAAATCTCGTGATCATGGGCGGGGATCACGAGAGATACATCGGAAGCTTTTTGATATTTTTTTTATTATATATTTTTTTTGTATTTATTTTTATTAGATGACAAAATGATGAGCCCTAAATTGCTGATCTTCCTTAGCCCATCCTTCATTCGGGTTTGGAAAGAGGCTGGTCATCCACTTTTGGAGTAGATGCATCAAAGGTAATCCACCCTGCATCTATTAGATTCTGGACCTTGTGCTTTAAGGCCATACAGTTTTCAACGGAGTGTCCCGGAGAGCCTGAATGATAATCACAGCTTTCATTAGATTTATACCATTCCGGGTATGGTGGCTCCATTTTCTTGGGAGGGACACGCACGAGGAGCTTGGCGTCCAACAATTTCAAAAACAGACTTCCATAGGAGGTAGGTATGGAAGTGAATTTCCTCTCCTGTCTGCGTGACTTGGTCTGCTGTGAGGAAGAAGAAGGAGTGGCAATGTTGATTGCATTAACAGTTTCTTCCTTCTTCTTTCCGAAGTTCTTCTTAATGTTTGGAGTAGAGGAATTGGAGGAAGTGTGTTGTGTAATTCTTCCGCTTTTCAGACCTTGCTCTATTCTTTCTCCTATAATTACCACATCCGCAAAGAATGTTGATGTGTTCCCTATCATTTTGTCATAATAGGGACCAGTTAGAGAATTGATGAACATGGATGTGGTTTCCTTGTCGGACAGAGGGGGTTCTACTTGTGCTGCCAATTCCCTCCATCTTTGGGCGTATGCTTTAAAGGATTCGTCGTTTTTCTTGTTTAGCAATTGTAGATCTGCTCTTTCAGGGGTCAGATCAATATTGTATTTATAGCGACGAAGAAAAGCATCTGCTAGATGTCTCCATGTTTGGACTTGCCCTCCTTGCAGTTGCATATACCAGTTTAGAGTTGATTCAGCTAGGCTCTCCTGAAAGCAATGGATCAGGAGCTTTTCGTTGTCAGCAAACGCAGCCATCTTACGACAGTACATCGCAAGATGGCTTTTGGGGCAAGTTAGTCCCATATATTTTGGGAAGTCCGGAGTTTTGAATTTATTAGGGAATTGGATGTTTTTAACGAGGCACATATCAGTTGCCTCTTTTACATCAAAGTTATGCCCCTCCATGGCTCTCAGCCTCTCTTCAAGAGCAGTAATTTGTTGCTTTGATACTTCCGGAGCATGAATATGTACTGCTCTTGTATTAGATTGGTCATGCTCATCCTGAGGTTCCTCTTCTTCTTCTTGATGAGAGGCTTGTCCACTTTGAGGACCCTCTTTGTGGAGATTCTGTTGGCGCATCATTTCCAACATTTGATCCATTTGCTCTTTCAGCGTATTAAGCTCAGTGGTGGGCTTTCGGTTTTCCTCTTCTAGTTGCTCCATCTTCTTAGCTTTCTTAGCACGAGTGAGGACGGGCGGAAGACCAACCACTTTCAAAATGATTTTAACGGTTTTTATTATAGCTTTTTATTTCAAATGATTAGTGTGAAATAGATATGCCTTAGAAAATAGTTATGGTATCTTCTCAAAAGCCTATGTTTTAAGGATACCATACCCACCTTAATGTGTTAACTTCCTTTTTCAAAGGTTGCCAACATACCTTAGCGCACTTATCTCTTCTAGGAAGGTGATGAACGCACTTGGGTCTCTTTTGCTATTGTCTAAGGATATCTAATAAATCCTAGAATGAATGTGTTTATGAGAGATTTATTATGATGATGTTTATTCATACTTTTCTTAGTGCATTTATTTTCTCTCGTAGTTGTACCACTTATTGGATGATGTGGTATGAATGATACGACTTTGTCGAAAATCTTTTTATTGTAAAAGATATTTTTATGTTTTTAATTTGTTTTTATATTTTTTATGACCCTTTATCTCTTCTGTCGGTCAACGTGGCTACTTAGCTTACAAAGAACCTGAAACCAGGCTAGCTTAACTGAAGACTGTCTGAGATAAAGTTGGTTTATCTTATCACTTTTATGATTTTTAGGGTTTTTCACTATTTTTGTTTGTTTTATGATTACCCTATGCTAATGCATCAATACAAATGCAGCAAACGAATGCACACACAATTCATACATCCACGAGCGTAGCCACGCTTATTACGAGGTGGGGTTTTCCTGCAGAAATGTGCTTGGTTTAGGTGGTTCTAAACTGTTCTCACCAAGGCCAAAGGTCCCCAAGGTGCCCCCATTATAGGGACCTCTCAATCTCTCAGTCCTCGGGTCATGCACGGAACTCCATGTCGACATCCTTAGACCGAAAGAAGAGAGTTATCACCTTGAGTTGGTGGTTTCCGACAACGGTTGTAGCCCCGTGTGCCAACAAGCTAGTCGTATCTGCCACCCACTCCCTATAGGTATTCACTCTCGCCCCCGGGTATAGAGGGACTGTTGTGTGCAAGGGCTTTTGTGTGCAATTTATATTTCAAACAATTTGCAGAAAATAATCATACAGCAATTTATTAAAGCCATACAATAAAACATACGGAAGAGGGTAAAGGCGTAATTTCAAATCTTTACTTAGTTTGAATTTATCCGTCACTAAATGGGATCAACTCTCTAGCTTCCCCAGTGGAGTCGCCATCTGTCGCCGCCGTCCGTTCCGACGTCCAAGGACATCTCGAACGTTTATGCGAGCGGTCGCGAAAAGATGGTTTAGACTCGCGTTTTATGTTAAAATTATGTTCATTGCTTCCGAGGTGCTCAACAACTGAACTATCCTCTAATAAAAGCAAGGTTTTCGAAAAAGGGGTTCTTATGGAGTCGCCACCAATGTTTTAACTATAAACATTGGAAAAGGATAAAAAGGCGTTGATTTTAATAAAAACCAAACTTGGCCATTATAACCAGAGTTAGGTAAGGGAGTTAGTTACGTGTGGGGAAGGTGTTAGCACCCCACAACGCCCCTTTCGGGTTCCCTATGACAGATTAATTCATTTAAGTTAAGATTACAAGAAATTACGCGATTACCCTATTTTATTGCATAATATTTAAAAATGGCTATCTACATGATTCTAGTTTACATTGCATACAGAAAGCAATAAATAAAGCAGTAAAAGAGAAGAGAATTGAACAGAACCTCCGTAGCAAGCTTTGTATTACGAATCCTTAATAGTGAGGATGCGTTTTGGCAATCCTTCGCTCTACAAAGACTCTCCTCTCCAAATACAAGATCGACTCGACTCAATTTTACAGAAGAATCGAATGCTAGAATATGATTCCTTAACTGATTGTTACCTTATTAAGGCAATTAGAGAGTTCATTCGAAGAGGGAAGAGGATAGACAAGTACTGGGAGTTGTCTGGTGTGTGAAACAGTGGCAAATGAGCCTCCTATTTATAGTTTTCTCGCTGCCTGCACATTTGGGACGCCCTCTGGGTTGGGACGGCCATCATAACTGCCTCTTTTGCAAAGGCTGAGACCACCTGAAAGCTGGGACTGGCAGTCCCACTTGGGACCGCCGTCCCACTTGGCCAGGGAAGGTTGGGACGGTCGTCTCGACCTGTTTCGGCCAGCCTTTGTGTTATGGGACCCCTGGGAAGCTTTCCTTTCTGTATTCGGACGTCATTTGATGCCGATAAACGCCCGTTAAAGCTTTAACTTCGTATAGGAAGTCTTCTTGGCCTTTATTGAGATGTCAGGCGAGCTTTGTCTTTGTTGTAGGAAGTCTCTTTAGCCTTTATTGAGAGACCGGGCAAAATTAGGGGTCTACATAGCTTATGAAGGAACCGATGATAGTGACTCGATTTCGGAGTCAAGTGATTTGGAAATAGAAGCTAACATTTGCTTGTTGGCAAAAGACAATATATCTTCTGACTTTGAGGTTAGTGATTCCGACTCATTCTCAAGTGATGATGAAAATGATTTTGATGAATTACAAAATGCATATAATGAATTGTTTAGTGCCTTTAAGGACTTGAAAAATGAATACAAAGCTGTGAAAAAGAGTTTATGTAGATCCGAAAAGGAGGTGGAGTCCTTAAAAACGAAAATTGTATATTTAGAGGAAAAGGAGTCCTTAAAAACGAAAATTTCATGTTTAGAAACGAAAATTGTATGCATAGATGAGAATGATGATAAGACTATAGCATGTGCATCATGTAAAGAGTATGAACATGATATTGATTTACTTAGACATTTGCTTGATAAAGCTAAAAAGGAATTAAGTGATAATTATAAGAATAAGTATAGTGTTCAAATTAAAGAAAATTGTCATGTTCCTTTGAAAAAGCCTAAAAGTAAAAATAGAAGAGTATGAGTTGAAAAAGGAACCAAAACTTCAATAGTTAGAAATGTATCATATTCTAAAATTACATCTAATGCATGCTTTTATTGTATGAAACATGGTCATACTTCAAATAGATGTAAAATTAAGCATTTTGGTGTTCCTAAAGGAAAATATATTTGGGTTCCTATAGTTAAATGAATTGTTTGTCTCTTGTATTTATTGAAAGAAAATTGATCATATAGTATGTTTTGAATAGGATTCTCATTAGGCCAATTATAAAATCAACTCCCTATGAATTGTTAAATGGTAGAAAGCCTAATGTTGCTCATTTGAAAATATTTGGATGTAAGTGCTTTGTGTTAAATAATGGAAAGGACAACTTAGGAAAATTTGACTCTAAAGCTGATGAGGGCATTTTCTTAGGTTATTCATTAACTAGCAAGGCTTATAGGGTGTTTAATAGGAGAACTTTGAATATAGAAGAATCTATACATGTTACCTTTGATGAGATTGTAGACCTTGGGGGAAATCCTCTTGAGTCAAATAAAGAAATTGCAAGTGATGATGAATATATAAGAGAAGCTCTTGATGAATTATATTTGGAAGAAAATGAGCCTTCTCAAACGCCTGAATTAGCAAAAGAATGGCAATCACCTAGAGGACTCTCAATGGACAATATCATAGGTGACATCTCAAAAGGGGTAAGAACAAGAAATATGACTAATTTTTGTATGTCTGTAGCTTTTGTGTCACAGATTGAACCCAAGAATGTTGAGGAAGCACTTAAAGATGAACAATGGTGCATAGCCATGCAAGAAGAACTTAACCAATTTGAAAGAAATCAAGTCTGGGAATTAATCCCAAGGGAAGAATCATATCAAGTTATTGGAACCAAATGGGTGTTTAGAAATAAACTTGATGAAGATGGAAATATAACAAAGAATAAAGCCAGACTTGTTGCCAAAGGCTATTGTCAGGAGGAAGGTATAGACTATGATGAAACTTATGCTCCTGTTGCCAGGTTAGAGGCTATACGCCTACTTCTTGCTTATGCATCTTTGATGAAATTTAAATTATATCAAATGGATGTTAAGGGGCATTTTTGAATGGTTTTATTAAAGAAGAAGTTTATGTGGAGCAACCCCCTGGTTTTGAGGATTTTAGTTTTCCTAATCATGTTTTTAAATTAAAGAAAGCTTTATACGGGTTGAAACAAGCTCCTAGATCTTGATATGAAAGGTTAAGTAGTTTCCTAACATCAAATCATTTTTCTAGAGGAAAAATTGATTCTACACTGTTTATAAAGAAAGTTAAAGAACATATCTTATTGGTCCAGGTGTATGTTGATGATATTATTTTTGGATCAACTGATAATTCGTTATGTGTAGAATTTGCTAAGATAATGCAGGGAGAGTTTGAAATGTCTATGATGGGAGAATTGACATTCTTCCTTGGACTACAAATCAAGCAACTTAAAGATGGCATTTTCATCTCTCAAACCAAATACTGCAAAGAGATCCTTAAAAAGTTTGGAATGGACACCTCAAAGGAAGCTAACACACCCATGGGAACTTCATGCTATCTAGACAAGGATGAATCGAGTTTGGAAGTTAATCAAACTAAGTATAGAGGTATGATAGGATCATCTGTTATACTTAACCGCAAGTAGACCCGATATTATGCATTATGTATGTGTGTGTGCTAGATTTCGAGCTTGTCCTAAAGAATCTCATCTAATTGCAGTGAAACATATTTTAAAATACTTAAAAGGAACTACTCGGTTTTGGTTTGTGGTATCCGTCTCGATGCTTGTATGAGTTTAATAGGATATTCTGATGCTGATTATGGTGGATGTAAAATTGATAGGAAAAGTACTAGTGGGACATGTCATTTGTTAGGTTCATCCTTAATATCTTGGCATTCTAAGAAACAGGCATGTGTTGTTTTATCTACCACTGAAGCTGAATATATTGCAGTTGGTAGTTGTTGTGCTCAAATTTTGTGGATGAAACAACAGTTAGAAGATTATAGTATCTTTTTAAATGACATTCCATTGATGTTTGATAATACGAGTGCAATTAATCTTACTAAAAATCCAGTAATGCACTCTAGGACTAAGCACATAGAAATTAGGCATCACTTTTTGAGAGATCATATCAGCAAAGGGAACTGTAAAATAGAATATGTTGATACAAAGCATCAATTAGCAGATATTTTTACTAAGCCTCTACCCAAAGATAGATTTTATGATCTTAGAAGAGACTTAGGGATATTAGAAATAGTTTAAATTCTGCTTATTGAGACAGTTTTTGGATGATTGTAACGTTAAAATTCATTATACAGGATGTTCATAGTTTATCATGTGTTAAAACCTCAAAAATATGATGCTTCTTTAATGCTTTGATTGAGGGGGAGTTATCTCCAACTTATGCATATTTTGAGGGGGAGCTCTTATGTTTGAACAGATGACTTATTTTTTATTCTAATCAAAATAGGGGGAGAAAATATTTAAAGCCATAATATGATTGTTTTTAAATATTATCTTGTATGTTTAATGTGTTTGTTAGTATGACAGATAAAACAGGTTATTACAAGGCTTTAAAAGATAATTTTGATCATCATCAAAAAGGGGGAGATTGTTGAACATTCAAGGACTTGATGTTGCACTTGATGGACATGAAGATTGTTGATTTTGATGATGATTCAAGAACACAAAGACTTAGAGTGTTGAAGACTTGTTTTGTATTGTAATAACTCTATTTCAATTAGATTGAGTCTGTAATATTAGAGTTTAAGATAGCCGGTACATAGTTTGCACCTTAGAAGCTTCAAAAAGCTCAAATTTATCATCCAGGCTCGGCTTTAATCGATTAAATAGGGAAATAATCGATTAAAACAGTGAGAAAAATCATTTTCTGTAACAACTCACTGGTTTAATCGATTAAACCAAATTTTAATTGATTATTAGGCGGTTTAATCGATTAAATCACCTTTTAATCGATTAAAACAGAGAGGTTTGGGTTCTGTTGATATTTGGCTCTGTTTTAATCGATTAATACTTCTTTTAATCGATTATTTCAGTCAGATTTTGATTTTTAACTTCAAATCAAACCTATTTTTGAAAACCCTATTTCCAAGAACCCTAGTTTCAAAATCCCCAATTCCTAAACCCTAATTTCTCTACTTAAACTCTTCTATGGCACTCAGAAAAGTAGAACAACATTTTTCATACAAAAGTTAAGTGATGTGAGTGCCAGAGAACTGTTTGTTGCAAGGAAAAAAGGGCTTTTGGAACCTGGTGTCGGCTAGAAGCGATAAGAATCACTAAGTGGAGTTCTTAGTGGATTGTGTGTTGTGCCGTCTCTGGGGAAAGTTGTTCTTCATCTCTTGTGGATTTCAAGAGAGGTGTTATCTTTACTTTATCTCTTCCATTGTAAATTGTTTGTAATAACTTTGTTTATAGTGACGACGTTAATCCTCTGTTTGAGTGATTAGCAATCGGACGTAGGGTCTTTTGATCCGAACCGAGTATAAATTTCCTGTTTAAGACTCTATTCCTTTCTCTATTTACATTTACACAGTTTTTAATCGGTAAAATTTGGGAAAAATTTTGAAAACCTAATTTTTATTAAGAAACCAATTCACCCCCCCTCTTGGTTTTTGTCCGACCACGCGAACATTCTGCTGCGCGATTCTAACAAGCACATCAATTAATCCTTCCTTTTTATTATCTTTGTTATTAAAATGAGGAGGGATGTATGAATGTATGCAACTTATGAATGCAATAGACAGTTTAAGGAAAAGAAATCTTTTTATTTCAACTAGAAAGTGTTTATCCTTCTATACAATGCTTTGAAGCAAGTGTTGACAAAAACGGAGAAGCTTGAAGAATCCTATAGGTAAATTAGGCTTTCTTCGTAATTCGTCTTCAGCTGTTCTCACATGATTTCTGAGCGTCTTGATCTGCTCATGTACCGCCTGGCTCATATCTTCACTATATCTACGAGCCTCTTTTATCTTTTCTTCTTGACGAACGATCAAGGCATGTTGTTGGTCAAACCTTTCTATTACTTGGTCTCTTTCACGAAGTAATTGACCATACTGAGCTAATCCATCTTTTTCTTTATCATGTAGCTCCTCTAGGTCTTCTCTGTATCTTTCAGCGGTTTCCCACCACTTTTGTGCTTCTGACCAAGTTTTTGTTAGGTCATCCTGTATTAACTTGATCGTTTTTGCCTGTTCTGCGAGCGCACTCTCAAGATGTGTTATTTCGTCATTCATGTCCCGGAATAGACTGTCTTGTTCAAGCCTCGGAATTTTCAGTGGTTGTTTAGTCTCTTCTTGATAGTCAGCATAATCATTCTTAAGGGGCTCTATTTCATGGTCCTTCTTTTTACATTGCCTTTTTAGACCATCTATTGTAAGGGTTTCTTCTTGCTCTTTTTCTTCAAAGGCCCTTAGCTGAGCTTCCATGATTTCTACCCTTTTATTCCAGGCATTAACCTGCAATTGTAGCTCTTCATTGACTAATGTTGTAGTGAATGTAGCAGATGGTTGGGGTATCCTTCTACTCTTCCTCCATTCTTCATATTCGTGGGACGTAGACACCTGAACCTTTCCAAGTTCTTTATCCCCTATATAGACTGGTCTTTCCCATGCTTTCCGAACAGCGGATACTTCTTCAAAGCTATGGGAATAATGGTATAGACTCAGCCCTCTGAGCTCTTCTTGAGTTGGCACAGTCTGGGTTCTCATGAGTTGTCTCATAGCTATCTTAGGAGAGTAAGCTATACAACCCCTGAGGCCTAGTAGTGGTATGCTTAGGTAATCTCCGCATCGTACAGGAATATAACCGGTCGGAACCAAGGGCAAACCCATGATACATGCTCTATGTTCCAATTTTCTAACTCGGTTTTCCATTCTAAAGCTTGACGGTCTTGAAGAGGAATTTTTGCAAAACTTCTTAAAGGATCGTGGAATATGCCCATGTAGCTTGAAGCATAGAAGTGAGTGACGCCCCATACATATAGTAATGAAGTGCAACATCTAAGTGTTTTCCCCTGTTTCTGTCGGCAAAAATCTACTGAAAGCAGGGTATCAGCAAGAATTGCAGGTATAGGACTTTTAGAGTATACGTCCCAGGCAAAGAATGCATCTATTGCAGCATGATCAACAACGTTCACATGAAATGGGAATAATATGTTTCCGAACATTGCCAATGCTAGAGTTTTGTTGAAGGTAGACCAATCTTTCTTTTCAGCCAAAGATATTAAGTGGTCTTCTATTATGGACATTTTCCAACCACGGATGTTCCCTTTCCCCTCTAGGATGGATTGATGAGGAGGCAGTCGTATGATAGTAGCAATCTTACTCACGGCCACATATACTCCTGAGTAGACATAGACCCCAACTGACTGAGGCCATCTAACCATGAGTTCATATTCTTCTAAGGTTGGTACTAAATCGAACTGCGAAAACTCAAAGCAGTGTAGATTGGGATTCCAGAAGTGGACCAATGCTCTAACAAAGATTGGATTGATGCTGACTTTCAGGTGGTCAAGAATTCTTCCATAAGATTTCTCAAAATTAGCACTGACCTC
The DNA here is from genome assembly GCA_963425845.1 of Sphenostylis stenocarpa. Lineage (NCBI taxonomy): Eukaryota > Viridiplantae > Streptophyta > Magnoliopsida > Fabales > Fabaceae > Sphenostylis > Sphenostylis stenocarpa. The sequence goes on from OY731400.1 coordinate 71,349,613, forward strand.
CGGCGGCATATATGTACACAACTGCTTTAACTTCTCTACACGGCATAGAAGGATTTCCACTTTCTTTAACTGTCTATTACTGGATCCCTCCATTATCTAAAAGAAATGAAAATGCATGATATGAGGATGAGTCTTTGTAAATGCATGCATGTAAGTGTTTGTTTTTCTAAGTATTATCATGTTTTATTCCTAATATGATACATGATAGTACTTGGTTTTTCTTAAAAAGGAAACTACCTATATGGATGTTTATGGGTTTTGATGAAGAGAGTCCTATTTTCTTCTCTTAACATTTTTATGAACAAAGGTTGTATGAATTATAAGACTTTTATCAAGAATCTTTTTATTGTGAAAGGCATTTTTATGGCTTTAATTTGTTTTTATATTTTTTTACGACCCTTTATCTCTTCTGTCGGTCAATGTGGCTACTTAGCTTACAAAGAACCTAAAACCAGGCTAGCTTAACTGAAGACTGTCCGAGAAAAAGTTGGTTTATCTTATCACTTTTATGATTTTTAGGGTTTTTCATTATTTTTGTTTGTTGTATGATTACCCTATGCTAATGCATCAATACAAATGCCGCAAATGAATGCACACACAATTCATACATCCACGACCAGAGCCACACTTATTTAATCACGAGGTAGGGTTTTCTTGCAGAAACGTGCTTCGTTTAGGTGGTTCTAAATTGTTCTCACCAAAGCCAAAGGTCCCCAAGGTGCCCCCATTATAGGGACCTCTCAATCTCTCAGTCCTCGGGTCATGCACGGAACTCCGTGTCGACATCCTTAGACCAAAAGAAGAGAGTTATCACCTTGAGTTGGTGGTTTTCGACAACGGTTGTAGCCCCGTGTGCCAACAAGCCGGTCGTATCTGCCACCCACTCCCTATAGGTATTCACTCTTGCCCCCGGGTATAGAGGGACTGTTGTGTGCAAGGGTTTTTGTGTGCAATTTATATTTCAAACAATTTGCAGAAAATAATCATACAGCAATTATTCAAGCCATACAGTAAAACATACAACGGAGGGTAAAGGCGTAATCTCAAATCTTTACTTAGTTTGAATTTATCCGTCACTAAATGGGATCAACTCTCTAGCTTCCCCAGTGGAGTCGCCATCTGTCGCCGTCGTCCGTTCTGACGTCTAGGGACATCTCGAACGTTTATGCGAGCGGTCGCGAAAAGATGGTTTAGACTCGCGTTTTTTATGTTAAAATTATGTTCATTGCTTTCGAGGTGCTCAACAACTGAACTATCCTCTAATAAAAGCAAGGTTTTCGAAAAGGGGTTCTTTTGGAGTCGCCACCAATGTTTTTACCTTAAACATTGGAAAAGGATAAAAAGGCGTTGATTTAAAAAAAAAAAAAAAACTTGGCCATTATAACCAGAGTTAGGTAACGGAGTTAGTTACGTGTGGGGAAGGTGTTAACACCCCACAACGCCCCTTTCGGGTTCCCTATGACGGACTAATTCATTTAAGTGAAGATTACAAGAAATTACGCGATTACCCTATTTTATTTATACAGTATTTAAGAATGGTTATCTACATGATTGCATACAGAAAGCAATAAATAAAGTAATAAAAGAGAAGAGAATTGAAAAGAACCTCCGTAGCAAGCTTTGTATTGCAAATCTTTGATCGCAAGGATGTGTTTTGGCAATCCTTCACTCTACAAAGACTCTCCTCTCCGAATACAACACTGACTCTACTAAACTTTTATAGAAGAATCAAATGTTGGAATATAATTCCTTAACTGATTGTTACCTTATTAAGGCAATCAGAGAGTTCATTCGAAGAGGGGAGAGAAAAGACAAGTACTGGGAGTTGTCTGGTGTGTGAAACAGTGGCAAATGAGCCTCCTATTTATAGTTTTTCGCAGCCTGACAATTTGGGACGCCCCTCTGGGTTGGGACGGCCATCTGGGTTGGGACGGCTATCCCAACTGAATTTTTTACACTTGGATCAACACCTGAAAGAGTGGGACGGGCAGTCTCACTTGGGACGGCCGTCCCACTTGGCCAGGGTAGCTTGGGACGGCCGTCTCGACTTTGGGACGGCTGTCTCAACTTGTTTTGGCCAGCTTTTGTGTTCTGGGACCCCTGGGAAGCTTTCCTTTCTTTATTCGTGAAAGTAATGAAGATCTTATTGAAATACTCTAACATAGATCTTGTTGATTTGATGAAGTCAAAGATAAAGTCAAAGTCAACTTTGTAGCGGTCAACAGTCACTTAGATAAAAGAGTAGAGAGATTAGTGTGTCCGCAGCTATGCTTAGGTATAATCATTTTTATCTTTTATGCTGCATGAGGTTTCTTCACTGAAAAGATTTTGCAAAATGCCTCTAAAAACGTTTAAACAAGTTAAAACACAAAGTATTTTAACAAAAGCTTTCTTAAACAAGTTTTTAACTGATATAATTTCGATATAACCGGTTGTTTTCATTAAAGAAAGTTTTGAAAACCTTCTGTCAGTATTTTAACTGATAAAACTTCGAAATAACCGATTAAAATCACTTAAAATGTTAAGAGAAGTGTTTTTTCAGTATTTTAATCGATACAACTTGGTTTTAATCGATTAAATCCACTTAACATTCAGTATGATCGATCATAATGCAATTATGACCGATCAGAATCAGATATGATCGATCAGAATTGAGTTATGACCGATCAGAACTTTTTCAATCGATTAAAACTCGTTTCAATCAATTAAAACAACTTAGAAAATTTCTACACAGCGTTTTAATCGATTAAAACTTATTTTTATCAGTTAAAATCACTTGAAAAAATAACAATAAGGTTTTGCAGTATATTAATCGATTGAAACACGAAACAATCGATTAAATCAAATTAGAAGATTTTTTGTAAAGAGTTTTAATTGATACAAACGTTGTTGTATCAGTTAAAACAAATCTGTTAAAGAATCAAGAACGGTTTAATGGATTAAAAGAAGTTTTAACAGATTAAAACTAAACTTTTAACAGATTAAAAGATTATTTTAACAGATTGATTAAACCAGCAGTTTTGAAAATCTTCTATAAAAATAGTTTGGCTTGAACTTTTTAACCACACAATTGTACATCAATCTTTAGCAATCAAGCAAGCAAACTTTAGCATTCTTTCAAGAAAGATTCGCGTCAGTTTTTGTGAAGTTCTTTGAAATTCTTTCTTGAGGCAGATTGCTTTCATTTGGAGAAGAAACTCACTGCAGAATTGCATAAAACTGGTTTGAGCATTCTAGTTTCTTCTTTTCATTTCTTTTCATTCTTTTACTGTATTGTTTGGTGCCTGGAATTGTGGGCACTGGTTTCTCTGCAGCTGGAATTTGGTTGTAGAGGTTGTCAAGAACTGGAATTTGGTTCTTGGTGAAAGGTTAGGTGCAAGAACTGGAAGTGTGGTTCTTGTGGTAGATTAAGTGTAAGATTGTAATTTGTAAAACATTTGATCTAGTGGAACCAAGCTGGAATTTGGCTAGAGACTGGACGTAGCCCTGATATTGGGTGAACCAGTATAAATACCGGTGATATCTTTCTAAACCTTTCTCCTCATTTAATTTTGTTGCTGCGTTTATTTTTTGATTGATTGCTTTGTGATTCAAGAACAGATCTGAAATCTTATTTTTACAAAGAGATAATCTGTTAATTGCGAAAATCTTTCAAAGATCAATTCACCCCCCCCTCTTGATCTTAGCCTACTTTTCTAACAATTCGGACGTCATTGATGCCGATAAACGCCCGTTGAAGCTTTATTTTCATATAGGAAGTCTTCTTGGCCTTTATTGAGATGTCAGGCGAGCTTTATCTTGTTGTAGGAAGTCTCCTTTAGCCTTTATTGAGAGGTCGGGCAAAATTAGGGGTCTACAGGTGGGATGTATCAGACCACCACCCTCGACGAATTCAATGTGAACAAATTGTTGTAGGGATAGTGCTTATAGAATAAGTTGTTGTAATAAATTTTTCCTTATAAATAAAAATTTTTATTTCATGCATTTTTTGCCATCCTTTTCAAAAGTCAGCGTAACAAAAGAAGCTTAAAGTAAAAAGACTCACGCTAAAAAAAAAATCCAAAATCACGAGAAAAAAGAGATAAAACCGCAAAAAAAGGCAAGATTAAAAAATCACCTTGACCAACAATTTTCGACAACTAAACAGAAGTCAAACAAGAAAACAAGACTACCCGACCAACCAGCAAGAGTCGGGTGATCACCATCAAAAGATCAAAAACAAAGAATCCACAGTAACCAACAAGGCTGGATGAACACCACCAAATCCCCGACACAGACCGGACGACCAAATCTCAGAAAAGACAAAGACGAGAGAACACATCTCAACACCGGTGCATGAGCTAGAGCAGTAAGCCGCCACCACAACTAAAGGATCAGCTACCGCAAGAAGGAGCATCCGGAGGCATAACACCAGATGAGGGTGTATACTCATCAAGCCTTACAAAAGGGGGCTTACCGGATGGGGGTTCATACTTGTCAAACACCAGATGAGGGTGTATACTCATCAAGCCTTACAAAAGGGGCCTTACCGGACACCGCCGTCTCGTCATTTCTGCAAGGCGTCGTCTCGAATGACGAGACGGCGGTCTCGACCTTGTCAGATGAGACGGCCGTCTCGACCTGACAGGCGCGAATCCCTATAAATATCCGCGTCATTCCCTTCATTTCACACAGTTCTTCCATTCTCTCTCTTGTCACTTCATAAAATTCTCTTCCTAGAACCCCTCCGAAGCACTTCCGGAGTTTTCTGAGAGTCTCTAAGAGTTTTTATAGCGTTTTTGAGAGGTTTCCGGCACTGTAGAGAGTAAAGGGCTGCCACAAAGCACCCTAATTTTCAAAAGATTAATATAAAGCTTGCCTCAGAGGTTTCTACACTCTCTCTCTCTCTCTCTTTACTGCTTTATCTATAAATTGCGCAATAGATATTAGGGTCATGTAGTCGTAACTCTAAATTCTGTAAATAAAGGGTAAAAGCGTATTTTCACCGGTTTACTTATTTAAATAGCTGGCCTATCATAGGGAACCCGAAAGGGGCGTCGTAAGGGAACTAACACTTCCCTTACACGTAACTAACTCCCTTACCCAACTCTGGTTCTAATGACCAAAGTTGGTTTTTCGAAAACCAACGCCTTTTCACTCCTTTTCCGATGTTTTCGGTAAAAACATCGGTGGCGACTCCAGAAGAACCCTTCAAAATTAGTTCTTGGGTTAGCCCGGTTATCGGACAATCCAAGAGCACTTTTTCGAAAACCTCGCCCCTAGGTTCATCCCGGTTATCGGACAACCTAAAGGCGTTGTAACCACACCAATAAAAATGCGAAAATTGGAAAGTCAGAACCATCGCGTCGCTCCGACCGCCTCGTTTTGACGGTGGCGACAAGAACAGTTAGAACTTACCTTTGTCAATGCACTTTTCTACAGGATACCCCTATCTCGTGATAAAAACTTTTCCATAATAAACACCTTTATCTCGGACAATCTACATTTTAGCTAGCTTGGTTTCAGGTTCTTTGTAAGCTAAGTAGTCACGCAGACCGACAGAAGGGATAAAAAGATAATATAATAAAAGAGCAAGAATAAAACTCATTCATTTAGAAATAATCGGATTTAACAAAACGATTTTTGACAAAGTCGTATCATTCATACCGCATCATTTTGTAAAGTGGTAAAACCAAGAGAGAAAATAAATGCACAAGAAAGCATACGCACCATCCTAATAAAACCTCTCGTACATAAATGCATTCATGTTAGGGGGCATTAGATATCCTTAAAGACAAAGGCAAAAGAGGCCCAAGTATACTTGGACAAGTATGGGAATCTTCGATGGGAAAGAAACCATAAAAGTGGGTATGGCACTCCACAAAGCGTAAGCTTTAAGGATGACGCTGAAGCCATTGTCTTAGGGTATACTAATCCCACACCGATCATTCATTTCAATTAATAAAATTCATTTCGGCATCTTAGAAAGTGGTTGGTCTTTCTGTAATCCTTAAGAGAACAAATGGCGCAGATGATGGAGGTAATGCGCTAGCAGAACCATAATAACGGAGAGACTCATGGCGATCGTGCCTCTCGCCATGAGGAGGAAGAGGAAGAGGAGTTCTTTTACGAGCAGAAATCCCATGTACAGTCCGACGCAAGGGCAATGCATATCCACACCCCCGAAGTATCCAAACAGCAAATATCGGCCTTGGAGGAAAGACTAAAGGCGGTTGAGGGGCATATCTTTGATGTTAAGGAGGCAGCTGACATGTGTCTTGTCAAGAACATCTAGTTCCCTCCGAAATTCAAAGTCTCAAACTTCCCCAAGTACGCAGGGCTGACTTGTCCCAAAAACCATCTTACGATGTATTGTCGTAAGATGGCGGCACATGCCGATAATGAGAAACTATTGATCCACTGCTTCCAGGAGAGCCTGGATGATTCGGCTCTCAACTGGTATATGCAGTTGGAAAAGGGGCAAGTCCAAACCTGGAAGCAACTGGCAGACGCCTTTCTCTGTCGGTACCGATACAATATTGATCTGACCCCAGATAGGTCAGATCTTCAAACTCTAAGAAAAAGGAACGACGAACCTTTCAAGGCGTATGCCCAGGGGTGGAGGGATATGGTTGCCCAGGTAGAGCCCTCATTGACAACACAAAGAAATGGTGGCCATGTTCATCGATTCGTTGACGGGCCTTTATTATGATAAGGCGATAGCAAGCACGTCCAACCTCTTCGCAGACATGGTCACCATCAAGGAGAGAGTGGAGCAAGGGCTAAGAAGCGGGAAGATAATGCAATCTTCCTCTTCTAGCATTTCATTCAAAAAACCCTTTAACAAAAAGAAGGAGGAGGTTGTGCATGCAATTAATCTCGCTACTCCTTCTTCCGCTCCGCAAACGGTCAGACAACCACGTAAAAAAGAAAGGAAGTTTACCCCTCTTTCGACCTCCTACAGGAAATTGTTGTCCCAACTGCTAGAGGCCAAGCTCCTAGTTCGTGTTCCTCCCAAGAAGATGGAGCCTCCCTACCCCGAGTGGTATAAACCTAATGAAAAATGTGATTACCACTCAAGTGTGCCTGGCCATTCAACGGAGAATTGCTTGACCTTGAAATATAAGGTCCAAGAGCTAATAGGCGCTGAGTGGATAACTTTTGACGCTCCTACCTCCGATGTGGATGTCAAGCTTCTGTCGAAACCAGAGTAAGAGGGGGTCGCATTAGGAGGATCAGTTGTTAGGACTCCTGTTCTTTTTTTAAAAGCTTTTCTTGTATTTCCTACGGTCCCTGCCCGTGGCCGTAGGATCACCGATTAAAAGGGCACGTGTACATTTTTTTAATACATGAGTCATTTTCCGTCATATCATATTCATTCTCATTCTTTTCCCTCTTATATTTATTATTCTTTCAAAATAATCGAATAATAAAATCTATTCCTAAAATAGAACATAAAAAAACAATCATGTTTGTGACTGATGAACCTCTGTGGGATCCGGAAGCCAAAGGCGAATGGGTCAAGTCCGACAGTGGGCAGGGGACCATTTCCCCGGACATGCAGAGAATGTTAGAAAAAGAAGCTCGCTCCATACAACCTTATCAAGAAAAAACAGAAACTATCAACTTGGGTCAAGGAGACGATAAGAAAGAAATAAACACCGACACCCAGATTGGTAGTGATATCAGGGTGGACTAATACATCTTTTAAAAGAATATGTGGACGTATTCGCTTGGTCTTATCACGACATGCCCAAACTCGACACAAGCATAGTGGAGCATCGGTTTCCTTTGAAAGAGGGATTTCGGCCCGTAAAATAGAAACTAAGAAGAATAAAGTCGGACTAGTCCTTAATGATCAAGGAGGAAGTGCAAAGACAACTAGACGCCAACTTTCGAATCGTGTCCAAGTACCCTGAATGGTTGGCAAACATAGTGCCCGTCATCAACAAGTGTGGAAAAATTAGAGTATGTGTGGATTATAGAGATCTGAATCGAGCAAGTCCAAACACTACTACAAAATATATTTTCTACGTCGTCATTTAACGTCGGTTATAGCTGAGACGACGTAGAAAGTACTTTCCACGTCGGTTCCCAGATGAACCGACGTTGAAAGTTGAATATTAAACACATTCTACGTCGGTTTTTAGTCAACCGACGTAGAAAGTACTTTCCACGTCGGTTCCCATATGAACCGACGTGGAAAGTCTTCTTTTTTTTATTTTTTTTCACCCAAAAATTCACTTAAATTTGAAAATTGTCACTGGCAAGATTCGAACTCAGGATTTTAGAATTGAAAACTATTACTCTAACCACTAAACTATTATAATTTTCTCGATAATAACTTTCAAATAAATTATATTTATATAAAAATAAATATATATCTATGTAAATATATATTTATTTGTATATATTTTCTGGAAAGTATTTTTATTTTTTTTCGACCAAAAATTCACTTAAGTTAATGAATTGTCAGTGAGAGCATTTGAACCCAGTATTTTAGAGTTGAAAGTTAATATCTCAACCACTAAACTACTAAAATTTTTTGATAATAACTTCCAAATAAATTATATTGGTATTTTTTCGATCGAGGGTGAAAGTGAGATTGACTCTTGCTTGAGTGAAAATATGTTAAAGCTCACGGAAATTCACTCACTCAAGCCTCGCTTGAGCGAAAATTGGTATTTTTCGCTTGAGAGCGAATGACGCGTTTCCCAAATTTATTTTATATCATTATATAAATAAAATTATAAAGATTATATTCTGTCATTAAATTACAAACTCATATAAAGATACCTGCTCACAAATTTAGCATCAAATTTTGAAAACCCACTCGACACACACTTTCACTTTTGAGTGTGCGCTCACATCCAACATATAAATATATAACTATATAAATATATCAAAATATATAAATATATTTGTATTTATATATTTACACGGATATATATTTATTTGTATATAAATATAATTTATTTGTAAGTTATTATCGGAAAATTCTAGTAGTTTAATGGTTGGAGTATCAGCCTCCAACTCTAAGGTATTGGGTTCGAATCCCGCCAATGACAATTCTCTTAAAAAATTAATAAACTTCTAAAAAATATAAAGAGATGGGGGACTTCTAGATAAATAAAGGGGGATAAAGGGGTTGTAAATAAATAAAAAGTATTAATTTAAAAAATCATACTTTCAACGTCGGTTGACGTTGAAAGCCTTCCAGAACCGACGTTGAAAGCTTTATTTGTAGTAGTGAAAGGACGATTTCCCCCTACCACACATTGACACGTTAATGGATCACATCGCTACGAACACGCTCTATTCTTTCATGGACGGATATGCGTGGTATAATCAAATTAAGTTGGTCGTCAAAGATAGAGAGAAGACCTCCTTCATCGCACCATGGGGGACATTTTGCTACAGGGTGATGCCTTTTGGGCTCAAAAATGCGGGAGCTACCTACCAGAGGACTATGGTAACATTATTCCACGACATGATCCATAAATAGATAGATGTTGAACATACAAGGACTTGATGTTGAACTTACATGGACATGAAGCTTGTTGATTTTGATGATGATTCAAGAACAAAGAACTTAGAGAGTTGAAGACTTGTATTCTTGTGTAATAACTCTATTTTGATGAGTTTGAGTCTGTAATATTAGAGTCTAAGATAACCAGTACATAGTCTACTCTTTAGAAGCTTCAAAAACTCATTTTTATCAAAAACCCACGGGTTTAATCGATTAAAAGGCCAAATAATCAATTATTACAGAGAGAAAAATCATTTTCTGTATCAACTCTCTGTAATAATCAATTAACACTCCTGTTAATCGATTAACAGGGAAATTAATCGATTAACAGGGCAATAAATCGATTAAAACAGTGCGTTATGGGTTCCTATTGATTTTGGCTCTGTAATAATCGATTAACACTTGAGATAATCGACTATTTCAGTCAGTTTTGCATTTTGAACTTCAAATTACACTTATTTTCGAAAACCCTAGTCCCAATACACCAAGTTTCGAAAATCCCCAATTCCCAAACCCTAATTCATCTACTTAAGGTTCTCTAAGGCTCTCAGAAAAGGGAACAACCTTTTTCAAACAAAAGTTGAGAGTTATGATTGCGAGAGAACTTTTTTTTTTGTTGGAGGAAAAAGGGGCTTTTGGAACCTGGTGTGGGCTAGAAGCGATAAGAATCACTAAGTGGAATTCTTGGTGGATTGTGTGTTGTGCCGTCTCTAGGGAAAGTTGTTCTTCATCTCTTGTGTGACTCAAGAGAGGTGTTTTCATTGCTCTATCTTTTCATTTGTAATATGTTTGTATAACATTGATTATAGTGACAGCGTTAATCCTCTGTTTGAGTGATTAGCAACTAGACATAGGGTCTTTTGATCCGAACCAGTATAAATCTTCTGTGTAAGACTTTATCCTTATCCTATTTACGTTTACACAACTTTTTAATCGGTAAAATTTGGGGCAAATTTTTAAAACCTAATTTTTGTTAAGAAACCAATTCACCCCCCTTGGTTTTTGTCCGTTCACGCAAACATTCCGCTGCACGAGTCTAACAAGTGGTATCAGAGCTTGCTTTGATAGTCATTCAAATTTTTTGAAAATGGCCGGACAAAATCAAACCTTTGTCGAAGGTGCTTCTATCAACAGACCCCCACTTTTTGCGGGTCAAAATTATCCTTTCTGGAAAGTTAGAATGTAAATCTTTTTAGAGTCTGTTGATAGAGGTGTTTGGGACGCTATTTTAAACGGTCCCTATATTCCTAAAATTTCTGAAAATAGAGTAGACGTTCCTAAACCATTTTCTAGATGGACAACGGAGGAAAATAGAAAAACTCAATTTGATGTTAGTGTTCGAATCGCGCAGCGGAATGTTCGCGTGGTCGGACAAAAACCAAGAGGGGGGCTGAATTGGTTTCTTAACAAAAATTAGGTTTTAAAATTTTTTCCCAAATTTTACTGATTAAAATACTGTGTAAACGTAAATAGAATAGAGATAGAGTCTTACACAGGAGATTTATACAGGTTCGGATCAAAAGACCCTACGTCCAATTGCTAATCACTCAAACAGAGGATTAACGATGTCACTATAATCACAGTTGTTACAAACAGATTACAGTTGAAAAGATAAAGTAAAGAAAACACATCTCTTGAAACCCACAAGAGATGAAGAACAGCTTTCCCCAGAGACGGCACAACACACAATCCACTAAGAACTCCACTTAGTGATTCTTATCGCTTCTAGCCCACAACAGGTTCCAAAAGCCCCTTTTTCCTCCAACAAACAGTTCTCTAGCACTCACAGCACTTAACTTTTGTTTGAAAAGGTTGTTCTTATTTTCTAAGTGCCATAGAGAAGCTTAAGTAGAGAAATTAGGGTTTGGGAATTGGGATTTTTGGAACTAGGAGTCTTGGGATTAGGGTTTTTGAAAATAGGGTTGATTTGAAGTTGAAAATCAAAATCTGACTGAAATAATCGATTAAATGAAGTGTTAATCGATTATTACAGAGCCAAAATCAACAGAACCCCAAAACTCACTGTTTTAATCAATTAAAAGCCTCGTTAATCGATTAAAAGCCCTGTTAATCGATTAACAGGCCTATTAATCGATTAACAGGCCTGTTAATCGATTAACAAGTGTGTTAATCGATTATTACAGTGAACAGATACAGAAAATGGTTTTTCTGACTGTAATAATCGATTATTTGACCATTTAATCAATTAAAGCCGAAGCAAAAAGATAAATTTGAGTTTTTGAAGCTGAAAGAATTAATGGTTGAGTTCAAGAGGGGGGGTGAATTGAACTTTAAAACTTTTTCGCAAAACTTACTTTCTTTTGGAAGAATGAGTTATCTTTATTCAATTTTTGCAAAGGTAATTTGGTTTAAACACAGCAAGTTTATAGACAGAAAATAAAAGAGATGAAAGAAGAAATTTAACACACAAATTTATACTGGTTCACTCTAATCCAGAGCTACATCCAGTTCTTGACAAACCTGTCAAGTTCCACTAATTCCAAGTGAAAATTACAACC
>OY731400.1:71361739-71384243 GCA_963425845.1 Sphenostylis stenocarpa
GCCGCCGTCCCTTTCCGACGTCCGTGAGACGTCTCAAAACGTTTATGCGAGCGGTCGCGAAAAGATGGTTTAGACTCGCGTTTTTGTTTTAAAAGGTTTTCGAAAAGGGGTCCCCAGTGGAGTCGCCATCTGTCGCCGCCGTCCCTTTCCAACGTCCGTGAGACGTCTCGAAACGTTTATGCGAGCGGTCGCGAAAAGATGGTTTAGACTCGCGTTTTTGTTTTAAAAGGTTTTCGAAAAGGGGTTCTTATGGAGTCGCCACCAATGTTTTGACCATAAACATTGGAAAAGGAAAAAATGTTGATTTTAAGAAAAACCGCACTTGGCCATTATAACCAGAGTTGGGTAAGGGAGTTAGTTACGTGTGGGGAAGGTGTTAGCACCCCACAACGCCCCTTTCGGGTTTCCTATGACAGATTAATTCATTTAAGTAAAGACTACGAGAAATTACGCGATTACCCTATTTTATTACATAATATTAAATGGCTATCTACATGATTTTATTCTATGTTGCATGCATAAAATGATGAATAAAGCTAAATAAAGCAATAAAAGAGATATTAAAATAGCTATCTACATGATCCTATTCTACGTGACATAATAAAGCTAAATAAAACAATAAAACAATAAATAAAACAATAAAAGAGAAGGGAATTGAAAAGAACCTCCGTAGCAAGCTTTATATTGAGAATCTCGAACCGTGAGGATGCGTTTTGGCAACCCCTCTCTCTACACAGTCTCTCCTCACCAATACAAGATCGACTCTACTAAAAATTTAAAGAAGAATCAAATGCCGAATATAATTCCTTAACCGATTGTTACCTATTTAAGGCAATCTGGAAAGATCATTCGAGAGAGGGGGAGAAGTAGACAAGTGCTCTAAAGTGTTTCGAGCTCTCTCGGAGTGTCCGTGGTCTGAAAAAGTGGCAAATGAGCCTCCTATTTATAGTTTTTCGCAGCCGGCGCACTTTGGGACGGCCGTCCGGGTTGGGACGGCCGTCCGGACCGGGATGGCCGTCCCAAATGACAAATTTACACGGAGCGGGACCCCCAGGAAGGCCGGGACGGCCGTCCCACTTAAAATGGGTTTGGGACGGCCGTCCCACATTCGGACGCGCGTCCCAACCGCTTAATTGCGGCTGGGACGGCCGTCCCACTTTTGGGACCGTGGTCTCGCCCTGTTTTGTCCAGTTTTCGTGTTCTGGGATCCCGGGAAGCTTTCCTTTCCTTTTTCGGACATAGATTGATGCCGATGTGTGTCCGTTGAAGCTTTATCTTCATATAGGAAGTCTTCTTGGCCTTCATTAAGATGCTGGGCGAGCTTTGTCTTTGTGTAGGAAGTCTCTTTTGGGCTTTTATTGTGTGAATGAGTGAACTCCGTCTTCTGTTGTGGGAGGTCCTTCTCGGTTTTGGGAAGCCGGATGAACTCCATCTCTGGGTGAAATTCCTCTAGCTTTTATTTTGAGAGGCCGGGCAAAATTAGGGGTCTACATTCATCATCTCTTCATCCGCCTATTGCATTCATAAATTGCATTCATTCTCACTTTAATAATAATAAGATAATAAAAAGAGAGGATTAGTCAATGAGTTTTCCACAAATCGGAATAAGATGAAGAGCAAACCTTTCGTCGTCAAGTTTTCCCAAACGGTTGACCCGCCTAAGAAAGATAATAAGCCACAACTGTTGGTCATCTAAGTAAATAAGGAAGAGGGGGCAAGGATGTCGTTACATTTGTTCACCCCATACATCAAATAAGGCTGCACCATGGAGATACGCAAAAACACCACCCATTAACAAGGATATCTCCAACATAGCCGACATTGGGGGGCAGGATTAGAGGTAGAAGAATCTACTCCCCGGGGAGCTATAAGACAATGCTCCCAAGAATAAAGGAAAAATAATAAGATCGAAGAAAAACATAATCCAAAGAGGAAATTGAAGAGACTTTGGATTCAAGACGCTGAGGCAGTCCTTTCAACACTCCGCCAAGAAGACAAACTCACGGTAGGCAACAAGTTGGCCATGGTTCGAGCTAAAGACAACATTCAGATCAACAAAATGTCTGCCCTACCTTGAATCGATGCGGCTGAAGAGGACCTTTGAAATATCTTTTGCCAATATGAAAAGACTTCCCCAACAATATGATGGTGACCCACATGATGAGGAAATATAAATGCCGCCCAAACCAAGGGCTCATTAGAAACTTTCAAGGAATAAGGGAGCCACCAGATTTTAAAGACAATCCTTTAAAGCATTACCCTACAAAGGATCAAGTTGCACGGAGAAAAGGGAAGTCTCCCCTCCACACCTTGAATCAAATTTTCCCAAATAAAGGGGTTCAAGTGTCAAAAGCGACTTTAGTCATTAGGTGTTCTCCTTCTGATTCTTAGGGTTTGTAAATCCAATGACTATTAGAGATTACTCCTCGGGGCTAGCCTGACCCTCGACCATTGTAGGGCACATATTTCCCTATTAATTACAAAGAATGTCATTCTTACTATCTACTTCTCTTCTTGTTATTCATATCTAAACCTCATCAATAACCATGTTTAAGCAAACATTTTCAAAATGCGTCAAAGCAATCAAACTGCGCCATTGACCAAAATAAAAGTCAAATCCATCATCATTGATTGACTAGAAACACTAATTTTACCTCGTCATAAATAAAATCGTGTTTCGCCAATGTTCTGCAAAAAGAAAACAAAAATCAAAAGAAGCCCATAGAAGCTAAAAAGACCAAAAAGAAAAGGGCAAGATACCCGGTAGGAAACCCACCAAAGGGGGTTACGCAAAAGTTAGGGTAAACTCGCTAAGAAACCCGAACAACCATAAAGGGTAGCCTAGGCAAAAATTAGGGTTACAAAATAAAGTCCGTTAGGTTTCCCAAAGCAAGAAAAAAAGAAATCTAGACAAAATTTAGGACAAAACAAAACACAACATCCTAGGCTAAAAACCCAAAGGGCGGACTAGGGAAGTCAATCAGTCATAGCAAGCGCCATAGAATAAGACGTCACTCCATAAACAAAACGTTGTTTAAATTAGCCTAAACACTCTAACCAACCTTGGCTAGTTGTGCTTACAAAAACCATTTTTTGTCAAAATAAAACAATTCTAAAACACAAGCCTTTGAATTAAATATTCTCTTCCTTCTTTTCTCTTGACCCTTACCACTACTACATTCTAGTAATTAGAAGGGAAATGTGGACATAGTAATCAATAGGAGGATTGACATCCCCAAGGAAAGGGAGGGGCGCACTGACATGGCAAGTCGCTCTGCAATCAACACAATCATTCTTTGGTCATGGGAAAATCGAGTTGGAAAAATCGGTACATCCTATCCTGTCGACGAAAGCACATAACGTCAGAAGTAAAAGCACATTTGATTAATCCTTTAGAAATATTAATTGAAATAGCATTGTAGGATGCATATCGTGAACATTGCATGCATATGATAGGGTCCTATCTCTCAAAAAAAAAAAAGAGAAAGATAAATGAAAATAAAAAGAATAATGCATCCTAGGAGATTCTTAGGCAAAAGTTAGGATAGCCCGCTAGATCGAAAACCCGCAAAGGGCAGTCTAGGAAAAAGTTAGGGCATTCATAAAAAAGGAAAAAATCCGCTAAGATATCCTAGGTAAAAATTAAGGTAGCCCGCTAGATCGAAAACCCCAAAAGGGCGGTCTAGGCAAAAGATAAGGCTAAACTAAAAAATAAAAGAGAGGGGCCCATCAACATATTGAGCATGAGAATGACCAGTTACTTCTCTAGATGCATCAAATAAAAGGACAAATTGCATTTAAGGCATCCACACACAAGTAGTCGCACAAAACGACTTTATCAAGGTCAAAAAATGAAAGAAATAAAAATCACTTCAGATAAATAACAAAAAATGAAAAGCATTCATGCACATAAGGAGACTAGCTCCATGTTGTGATTGAAAACAGGATCACCGAGACCGAGTCTCCAAATAATGTCCTCAATAAAACGGAGCAAGTCGTCAATCAAGCGACTCAGCAGAATAAGAGCTTCCGAAAATCAAGAGCTCCAACTACCATCCTTCTACCCAGAAAAGAAGGCACGAAGAAAATAATAAGTCTCCAAACATTGCTCGCCCTCAAGAAAGAAGAGTGAGTTGTCATCAAATAGCTTAGAAGAAATAAGAAGCTTCCACAAGCCAAAAGCTCTAGTCATCATTCTTCTACCCAATAAAAGAGGGCACAATCATCAGACATCATAAAAGAAAAGCCGACAGAAAGGCTTAGTCATCCCCAAGAGGATCCCTGCCTACTCCGAAGGCAAAACAAAAATACTCCTCACGGCTTAGCTTTACCACCACAAGAGTCATCGAGCACACTCAACCAAATCTTCGCCATATTTCCCAATGGAGAATAAAGGCTTCAAGAGCCCATCATCATCAATAGTCAAAAGAGTCCAAACCATCAAGGGCTCAACAAAAAGAAAGAAGAGAAAAGAAGAGACAAGAAGAGAAAATAAAATCCTTCATCTCCAGCAGATGACAAAAAAGGTCATGATAGAGAAGGCCGAATAAAAATCCTCAAGTGGATCTCCTAAAAAGTCTACAAAAAGGAATCATAAATTCCCATCCCCCAGTGGAATAAGAGCTTCACAAGTTTAGCTCACATCAACATCAATCAAGTAGCCAAGACTCCATCCATAGAAAAGAAAAATTAGATCCCCAAGAAGTCAACTAATTCCCTGGTGGATCACCAAAGAAAGAAAACATCATCCCTAGTGGACCTCCCAAAAAAGAAGGAAAAAGTCAGCATAATAAAAAGAGATTAAAAAGTAAAAAGGCTTACGCATTATCCCGAAAAAGCCAAATTTCAAATAAAAAAAAAGAGATAAATCACGGAAAAAGGCGAAATCAAATAAAAATCCTAGAAAAAGGAAAAATCAACAAAAAAGAAGGAATCAGAAATTCCATTCCCCCAACAGAATAAGAGCATCACAAAAGCAAGCTCGCACCCATATCAATTAAGGAGCCGAGACTCCATTCCCCCAAAGGGCTCCCAAAATCTAACCCCCAGGAAGTCAACCAATTCCCCGGTGGATCAATAAAAAAGAAAGATCATCCCCAGTGAGCCTACTGCAAAGGCAAAACTTCAGATTCATCCTCAGAATGTCATTTGCCTATGCATAGGCAAGACCTGACAAGCAAGAGTCAGCACCTCCATAAGGGAATATTAGCCTAGTCAGAGGCAAAACAAATGCAGCCAAAAGTCTTTACTTCCGATGAAGCATCTGCCTACTCAGAGGCATTACTAGAAACTCAATGGAGTATCTTCCTGCTTAGAGGCACCATCAAAATCAGCAAATTTTCAATAGATATCCGCCTACTCAAGAGGCGCCACCAAGATCAACAAATCCCAGAGGGTTCCTGCCTACCTAAGAGGCACTCATCAAAAATCCCTGACAACCAGCAAAGTCGGATGACCACTACCAAAGGATCAAAACAAAGAATCCCCAGCAATCAACAAGTTGCATGGCTATCAGGAAAAACCAAAAATCAAAGAATCCTCGGCACACTGGAAGACTTTACCAGAAAGGTCCAAAAACATTTACCAAAACATAAATCACTCCCCATGGAGCCGGCGCATGATCAGAATCAGTAAGCCGCCACCACAGCCAAAGGGTCAGCTACCATATTGAAGGAGCATCCTAAGGCACCTAATCAGATGGGGGTTCGTAGTCATCAACCAAGGGGTCAGCTACCGCATCAAAGGGGCATCCTAAGGTTTCTCACCCGGCGCATGAGCTAAAGAGTAGTAAGCCACCACCACCACCAGTCCTACAAAGTGGACTGTACCAGCCTGATGGGGGGTTCATACCCATCAACTTGCGCACGACGTGCGCCTGATCTACACACGAGCCAGACCAGTAAGTTGCAGCCGGTCCAACGCAGAGGACCATACGAGCCTGATGGGGGGTTTACACTCATTCAGTACTATGCACAGTGGGTTGTAACTACCAGCCTGATGGGGGGTTTATACTCATCAACCGAAGGATCGGCTACCGTCAGAAGGAGTATCCTGAGGTTCTACCATGTGTCAACCAAAGGGGTCGGCTACCGCAAGAAGGAGCATCCTAGAGGCGCACAACACATTTTTCCCCAGAGGATCAACCACCGCAAGACGAAGCATCCGAAGGACAACCGGGCAAGAGGGTTAACACCTTCACCCTCCAGCCGATCTTCTTGGCACAACAGGCCAACAGTCGGTTAGTCAGGTGAAGGGGGGCAGCTGTAGACCCCAAATCTTGCCCGGCCTCAAAATAAAGAGCAAAAGACCTCCTAATCGAAGATGGGCAAGGATTAAAAAGCCACTAGGAGAGACTATTAGGCCCCATATTAGAGTAGGAAGGTTTTTCTGTACAAAAAATAAGGATTCCCACCTTAAGGGGTCGAGACCGCCGTCTCGTTTGGCGAGACGGTCGTCTCGCCACTTGCCATTGGCAAGACCACCCTCCCGATTGGCGAGACGGCCCTCTCGTCATTTGGCAAGTCGATACCGCTGTCTCGGAATTTGGCACAGTCAAGACCGCCATCCCGAATGGCGAGACGGCCGGCTCAACCTGACAGGCACGAATCCCTATAAATAGGGGGCGCTCTCCCCTTCATTTGAAACAACTATTCCACTTCTCCTTCTACCATTTCTTAGAAATCTTCTCCTAAAGTCCCTCTGAAGCATTTCCGGAGTTTTTGAGTGTTTTAAGAGAGTTTTTATAGCGTTTCGAGAGAGAATTCGACGTTGTAGAGCGAAGGGCTGCCAAAATGCACCCTATTTTTCAAGAGACTTAATCAAAAGCTTGCTCCGGAGGTTTCTTCACTATCTCCCTCTCTTTTACTGCCTTTTTTTACTTATATTAAATTGTGCAATAGCTACTAAGGCCATGTAGTCATTATTTTTTAAATTCCGCAAATAAAAGGGTAAAAGCATCATTTCAAAAGTTTATTTATAAAATAATTGGGCTATCATAGGGAACCCGAAAGGAGCGTCGTAGGGGAGCTAATACCTCCCTTACACGTAACTAACTCCCTTACCCAACTCTGGTTTTAACGACCAAAGTTGGTTTTTCTTAAAAAACCAACGCCTTTTTCTTTCCTTTTTCGATGTTTCTGGTAAAAACATTGGTGGTGACTCCATAAGAACCATCTCAATCTTGCTCTTAGGTCAGCCTGGTTATCATACAACCTAAAGGCGTTGTAACTCCACCCATATTAAAATGCGAAAAACGGAAAGTTGGAACCATCGCGTCACTCCGACCGCCTCTTTTGACAGTGACGACACATAGGATATTATTGGAGGATGGAGCCAAACCAGTGAGACAGCCACATAGACGACTCAATAAAAAATCCCGTGATTTTGGATGTTGTGAAGAAGGAGGTGACCAAGCTTCTTCAGGCTGGGATCATCTATCCTATATCAGATAGTTAGTGGGTGAGTCTAGTCCAGGTGGTCCCCAAGAAGACAGACCTCACTGTTGTGAAGAATGAGAGGGATGAACTCATTCCCACCAGAATACAAAATAGTTGGAGGGTCTGTATCGACTACCGAAGGCTCAATCAGGCAACACAGAAGGACCATTTTCCACTGCCTTTCATTGACTAGATGCTTGAGCGTCTGGCAGGTAAATCTCATTACTGCTTTCTGGATGGTTTCTCTGGTTATTTTCATATCCATATTGCTCCTGAGGATCAGGAGAAAACCACATTCACCTACCCCTTTGGAACTTTTGCCTATAGGAGAATGCCTTTTGGCCTATACAATGCCCCTGGTACCTTCCAGCAGTGCATGCTTAGTATCTTTTCATATTTCCTTGAAAATTGTATAGAGGTGTTTATGGATGATTTCACTGTGTATGGATCCTCGTTTGATGCATGCTTAGATAATTTGGATATAGTGCTTAATAGATGCATTGAAACTAATCTTGTTCTGAATTTTGAAAAATGTCACTTCATGGTAGAACAGGTATAGTTTTAGGGCATATTATTTCTAGTAAGGGCATAGAAGTGGATCCTGCAAAAATCTCTGTCATTTCATAATTGTCTTACCCCTCTTGCGTGCGAGAGGTTCGATCTTTTCTTGGCCATGCAGGTTTCTACAGGCGCTTCATTAGAGACTTCAGTAAGAAGGCCCTTCCACTATCCAATCTGCTTTAGAAAGATATTGAATTTGATTTTGATGATAGGTGAAAAAAGGCGTTTGACTACCTCAAGGAAGCACTGACCACCACTCCTATAATCCAGACACCTGACTGGACAGTCCCATTCGAGTTAATGTGTGATGCATCTAATTATGCATTGGGGGTTGTCCTAGCACAAAGAGTTGATAAGCTGCCTCGGGGTAATATATTATGCTTCTAGGACTTTAGATGCTGCCCAAGCTAACTACACCACCACCGAGAAAGAGCTTTTGGCCATTGTTTTTGCTTTAGATAAATTTAGGTCATATTTGCTTAGTTCTTGGGTTATTATTGTGTTCACTGACCATGCAGCTTTGAAGTACCTACTGAAGAAGGCTGACTCAAAGCCTCGATTGATTAGGTGGATGCTCTGGCTCCAAGAATTTGATTTGGATATCCGAGACAGGAGTGAAGCTCAGAATTTGGCACCAGACCACCTCAGCAGAATTGAGAGAGTTGAGGATAATGCTGAAGTGTTGCCCATCCAGGATGATTTTCCTGATGAAAATTTGTTAGTTATTTTTTCTATCTCTATTTCTTACCCTACCACCCCATGGTTTGCAAATATTGTCAATTATTTGGTTGCTTCTGTTTTTCCTCCCTTAGCGTCCAGAGCTCAATGTGATAAACTTAAGAGTGATGCTAAGTATTATATTTGGGATGACCCGTATATTGTGGAAGTTATGCAGTGACCAGGTTACCAGGAGATGCATTTCGGACCATGAGATTGACTCAATCCTGCAATTTTTTCATTCTTCTAAACCGGTGGTCATTTTGGCATTCAGAGGACAGCTCGCAAGGTGCTTGAATGTGGTTTCTACTGGCCCACCATCTTCAAGGATGCGTGGAGGGTTTATAGCACTTGTGAGCAGTGTCAGAGAGTAGGAGGGTCCCTTACATGGAGACAGTAGATGCCCCAGCAACCCATGTTGTTTTGTGAGGTGTTTGATGTCTAGGGTATCGATTTCATGGGTTCCTTCCCTGTTTCTTTTGGTTTTTATTATATGTTTCAAAATGGGTAGAAGACAAAGCCACCAGGACTAATGATGCTCGAGTTGTTGTGTGTCGCTGCCTGATCGATGTCGTACTCGGTCAAATAATTAAAACAATTAAATGTAGTACTACGAAGCTTTCCTAGGTCGTCTCCCAAAGACCACAAATTTCTATCAAAGTTTATCAATTTTTAAATTTAGAACAGTAACAAAAAAGGGAGTTTTTCAAAATTAAAATATTAGATGAAACAGAACAAAAACAGATTATAAAAATGCGGATTAAAAACAAATTAAAATGCAATTGATTTTCTGATTCTAATGCAGCGTCACTTATCCTAGATTACGAAATTAATTCGAAATTAACCAACTAAGCGAAGATAAATCCCAAATTATATTCTAATCCAAAATTAATCAACTAAGCGAAGATTAATCTCAAATTAGCTTTAACCCTTGTTCCAATATGAAATTAACCAACTAAGCGAAGATTAATCCCAAATTTTCCTTAACCCTTATTCCAACATGAAATTACCCAACTAAGCAAAGATTAACCCCAAATTATCCTTATACAATTAAGCATTGCATACATCACATAATCTCATATCTAACACATAATTAAGCAAAATGTGATATAAGTTTCGATTTATTAAGCATAAACAGATTATAATTCAATACTGAGATTAGAAGATGAAGAGTTAAGAGAACAAACAAAATGAAATTGAAGAACAAAACCTCAAAGATCTACTTGCATTCTTCTCAGAAAATCAATACAAAGATTTAGCTATCCATGGAAAGTTGAAAACACAATAGAAGAAACATAATTAAAATCGAAACAAGAATTTAAAAATAATGACAGAAGAGTAAACAAACTTGAATATAAATTGCAGAAGATGAAAGATGGAAGTGTGGTGGCTGCGTAGTCCTTGTGTGATGTGTGTCTTATGATGTGTGTCTCTTATATAAATAACCCTAACCCTAATCTTAATCGAGGTTTGGGCTCAACTAGTCCATGAAACACATCATAAATTGGCTTCAGTGCAGGTCCATGAACTTCAAACACGTGCAGTATTTTCTATACTTATCCAAATTAAGCGATTTTGGTCTCCTTTGAAAGTATTTTGAGCTGGCTTTAAAACGCCACTGTTTCTACTATTTTCGGAGCTCTAATGAATTTAAGAGACTTAAATTACTGAAGCATGTCCATTGGGCCGGCCTGGTACGCTTGACCCGTTTTGGATAATTTATGTAAAATCCAATTTAGCTCCGAATTGAATGATTTTGGATCCTGTGGACAGCTCAATGTGTCTAGTTTATAATTATTTTAGAATCATGTTATTTGGAGATCTGTAGAAAAAATGATAAATAAAAAAATAAACTAATCGATTATATAGGGAAATAATCGATTAAAACAGTGAGAAAACCATTTTCAGTATATACTCACTATTTTAATCGATTAAAACATCAAAATAATCGATTATTAGGTCAAATAATCGATTAAAACTTCAAATAATCGATTAAAACAGAGAGGTTTTGGGTTCTGTTTTTTTGACTTTGTTTTAATCGATTATAACTCCATTTAATCGATTATTTCAGTCTGTTTTTTATTTTAAATTTCAAATTAACCCTATTTTCGAAAACCCAATTACCAAGAACCCTAGTTTCGCAATCCCCAATTTCTAAACCCTAATTTCCCTACTTAAACTCTCCTTTGGCACTCAGAAAAGTAGAACAACCTTTTCCATACAAAAGTTAAGTGCTGTGAGTGCCAGAGAACTGTTTGTTGCAAGGAAAAGGGGCTTTTGGAACCTGGTGTGGGCTAGAAGCGATAAGAATCACTAAGTGGAGTTCTTAGTGGATTGTGTGTTGTGCCGTCTCTAGGGAAAGCTGTTCATCATCTCTTGTGGATTTCAAGAGAGGTGTTTTCGTATCTTTATCTTCTCAATTGTAATCTGTTTGTAACAACTTGTTTATAGTGACAGCGTTAATCCTCTGTTGAGTGATTAGCAACTGGACGTAGGGTCTTTTGATCCGAACCAGTATAAATCTCCTGTGTAAGATTTCTATCCCTTCTCTATTTACATTTACACAGTTTTTAATCGGTAAAATTTGGGGAAAATTTTGAAAACCTAATTTTTATTAAGAAACCAATTCACCCCCCTCTTGGTTTTTGTCCGACCACGCGAACATTCCGCTGCGCGATTCTAACAAGTGGTATCAGAGCTTGCTTTGATAGTCATTCAAATTTTCGAAAATGGCCGGACAAAATCAAACTTTTGCTGAAGGTGCGTCTATCAACAGACCCCCACTTTTTGCGGGTCAAAATTATCCTTTTTGGAAGGTACGTATGCAAATATTTTTAGAGTCTGTTGATAGAGGCGTTTGGGACGCTATTTTAAACGGTCCATATATTCCTAAAGTAACTGAGAACGGTGTTGACGTTCCCAAATCTTTTTCTAGATGGACTGTCGAAGAAAGTAGAAGAGCACAATTTGATGTTAGGGCTAGAAATATTATTTCATCTGCTCTAACCCTTGACCAGTTTTATAGAATTTCAGTTTGTAAAAGTGCACAGGAAATGTGGGATAAACTAAAAGTAACTTATGAAGGAACCGATGATAGTGACTCGATTTCGGAGTCAAGTGATTTGGAAATAGAAGCTAACATCTGCTTGTTGGCAAAAGACAATATTTCTTCCGACTTTGAGGTTAGTGATTCCGACTCATCTTCAAGTGATGATGAAAATGATCATGATGAATTGCAAAATGCTTACAATGAATTATTTATTGCCTTTAAGAATTTGAAAGATGAATATAAAGTTGTAAAGAAGAATCTAAGAAAATCGGAAAAGGAAAATGAGTCCTTAAAATTGAAAATTGCATGTTTAGAAGAAAAGGAGGTAGCTAATACGAAAATTGCATGTTTAGATGAGGATAAGAATTTAGCTTGTGAAACTTGTAAAGAGCATGAATATGACATAGATATCCTTAATCATCTACTTGATAAAGCCGAAATGGAAATAGATGATCTTAAGAAGCATAAAACTGTTTTTGCTCAAAATAATGTAAACCATCAAGTTTCTTTGAAAAAAGCCTAAAATTAAAAAGAGAAGAGTATGGGTAGAAAAAGGAACTAGAGCATCTATGATTAGAAATGCATCATTTCCAAATGTTAAATCTAAAGCATGTTTTTATTGTATGAAACATGGTCATACTTCAAATAGATGTAAAATCAAACATTTTGGTGTTCCTAAAGGAAAATATATTTGGGTTCCTATAGTTAAATGAATTGTTTGTATCTTGTATTTATTCAAAGAAAATTGATCATTTAGTATGTTTTGAACAGGATGCATATTAGGCCAATTATAAAATCAACTCCCTATGAATTGTTTAATGGTAGAAAACCTAATGTTGCACATTTGAAAATTTTTGGATGTAAGTGCTTTGTGTTGAATAATGGAAAGGATAACTTAGGAAAATTTGGCTCTAAAGCTGATGAGGTCATTTTCTTAGGTTATTCATTAACTAGCAAGGCTTATAAGGTGTTTAATAGGAGAACTTTGAATATAGAAGAATCTATACATGTTACCTTTGATGAGATTGTAGACCTTGGGGGAAATCCTCTTGAGTCAAATAAAGAACTTGCAGGTGATGATGAATACATAAGAGAAGCTCTTGATGAATTATATTTGGAAGAAAATGAGCCTTCTCAAACGCCTGAATTAGCAAAAGAATGGAAATCACCTAGAGGACTCTCAATGGACAATATCATTGGTGACATCTCAAAAGGGGTAAGAACAAGAAATATGACTAATTTTTGTATGTCTGTAGCTTTTGTGTCACAGATTGAACCCAAGAATGTTGAGGAAGCACTTAAAGATGAACAGTGGTTCATAGCCATGCAAGAAGAACTTAACTAATTTGAAAGAAATCAAGTCTGGGAATTAATCCCAAGGGAAGAATCATATCAAGTTATTGGAACCAAATGGGTGTTTAGAAATAAACTTGATGAAGATGGGAACATAACAAAGAATAAAGCTAGACTTGTTGCAAAAGGCTATTGTCAGGAGGAAGGTATAGATTATGATGAAACTTATGCTCTTGTTGCCAGAATTTGCTAAGATAATGCAGGGAGAGTTTGAAATGTCTATGATGGGAGAATTGACATTCTTCCTTGGACTACAAATCAAGCAACTTAAAGATGGCATTTTCATCTCTCAAACCAAATACTGCAAAGAGATCCTTAAAAAGTTTGGTATGGACACTTCAAAGGAAGCTAACACACCCATGGGAACTTCATGCTATCTAGACAAGGATGAATCAGGTTTGGAAGTTAATCAAACTATGTATAGAGGTATGATAGGATCACTATTATACTTAACCGCAAGTAGACCCGATATTATGCATTACGTGCGTGTGTGTGCTAGATTTCGAGGCTTGTCCTAAAGAATCTCATCTAATTGCAGTAAAACATATTTTAAAATATTTAAAAGGAACTAATGATTTTGGTTTGTGGTATCAGTCGATGCTTGTATGAGTTTAATAGGATATTCTAATGCTGATTATGGTGGATGTAAAATTGATAGAAAAAGCACTAGTGGGACATGTCATTTGCTAGGTTCATCCTTAATATCTTGGCATTCTAAGAAACAGGCATGTGTTGCTTTGTCTACCACTGAAGCTGAATATATTGTAGCTGGTAGTTGTTGTGCTCAAATTCTGTGGATGAAACGACAGTTAGAAGATTATAGTATCTTTTTAAATGACATACCTTTGATGTGTGATAATACGAGTGCAATAAATCTAACTAAGAATCCAGTGATGCACTCTAGGACTAAACATATAGAAATAAGACATCACTTTTTAAGAGATCATATCAGCAAAGGAAACTGTAAAATAGAGTATGTAGATACCAAACGTCAATTAGCAGATATTTTTACTAAGCCTCTACCCAAGGATAGATTCTATGATCTTAGAAGAGACTTAGGAATATTAGACATTGCCTAAATTCTGCTTAAATAAACAGCTTTTACATGATTGAAATGTTATATATCTCTTTGTCTATAATGACGTTTCTTTATGAAATGAAACTTGTTTCTTTAAATGCTTTGATTGAGGGGGAGTTATCTCCAACTTATGCATATTTTGAGGGGGAGCTCTTATGATTGTTATTGCAGAGTTCTTTTTTATTATAATCAAAATAGGGGGAGAAATATTTAAAGCCTCTTATGAATTGAATTTAAATATTATCTGGTATGTTTAATGTGTTTGTTAGTATGACAGTCAAAACAGGTTATTACAAGGGCTTTAAAAGATAATTTTGATCATCATCAAAAAGGGGGAGATTGTTGAACATTCAAGGACTTGATGTTGCACTTGATGAACATGAAGATTGTTGATTTTGATGATGATTCAAGAACTCAAAGACTTAGAGTGTTGAAGACTTTTTTTGTAGTGTAATAACTCTTGTTTTAATTAGATTGAGTCCGTAATTATAGAGTTTGAGATAGCCGGTACATAGTCTCGCAACTTAGAAGCTTCAAAAAGCCCAAATATATCATCCAGGCTTCGGCTTTAATCGATTATATAGGGAAATAATCGATTAAAACGAGTGAGAAAACCATTTTCAGTATATACTCACTTGTTTTAATCGATTAAAACATCAAAATAATCGATTATTAGGTCAAATAATCGATTAAAACTTCAAATAATCGATTAAAACAGAGAGGTTTTGGGTTCTATTTTTTTGGCTCTGTTTTAATCGATTATAACTCCATTTAATCGATTATTTCAGTCTGTTTTTTATTTTAAATTTCAAATTAACCCTATTTTTGAAAACCCAATTACCAAGAACCCTAGTTTTGAAATCCCCAATTTCTAAACCCTAATTTCCCTACTTAAACTCTCCTTTGGCACTCAGAAAAGTAGAACAACCTTTTCCATAAAAAAGTTAAGTGCTGTGAGTGCCAGAGAACTGTTTGTTGCAAGGAAAAGGGGCTTTTGGAACCTGGTGTGGGCTAGAAGCGATAAGAATCACTAAGTGGAGTTCTTAGTGGATTGTGTGTTGTGCCGTCTCTAGGGAAAGTTGTTCATCATCTCTTGTGGATTTCAAGAGAGGTGTTTTCGTATCTTTATCTTCTCAATTGTAATATGTTTGTAACAACTTGTTTATAGTGACAGCGTTAATCCTCTGTTGAGTGATTAGCAACTGGACGTAGGGTCTTTTGATCCGAACCAGTATAAATCTCCTGTGTAAGATTTCTATCCCTTCTCTATTTACATTTACACAGTTTTTAATCGGTAAAATTTGGGGAAAATTTTGAAAACCTAATTTTTATTAAGAAACCAATTCACCCCCCTTCTTGGTTTTTGTCCGACCACGCGAACATTCCGCTGCACGATTCTAACACCCTATTCTATAAGGCTCTTGTGGGTACCTACCCCCACCTGGTATGAATCTGCATTTTGCTAGATTGTGATGAGTACCTACCCTCATCTGGTACGAATCCTATTCTATAAGGCTCTTGGGATGCTCTCTTTTTGGCATTCAGTCTTATGGTTGATGAGTAGAAACCCTCATCCGGTTTTTGGAGATGTGTTGGCAGCTTACTGTCTTCGATCATGTGCCCATTCCATGGGGAGTGATTTGATTTTTCCTTTTTGACTTTTCTGTTTTAGTCATCCGGCTTTGTCGGGGATTTTTGTTTTTGGCTTTTCTTATTTAGCCATCCGGTCTTGCCGGGGATTCTTTGTTTTTGGCTTTTCTTTTTAGCCATCCGGTCTTGTCGGGGATTCTTTGTTTTTGGATTTTCTTTTTAGCCATCCGGTCTTGCAGGGGATTCTTTGTTTTTGGCTTTTCTTTTTAGCCATCCGGTCTTGTCAGGGATTCTTTGTTTTTGGCTTTTCTGTTTAGCCATTCGGTCTTGCCGGGGATTCTTTGTTTTTGGCTTTTCTTTTTAGTCATCCGGTCTTGCCAGGGATTCTTTGTTTTTAGCTTTTTGTTTAGCCATCCGATTTTACCGGTGATTTCTTGTTTTTGGCTTTTTTGTTTAGCCATCTAGTTTTACTGGTGATTTCTTGTTGGTTGCCTTTTATTTTAGGAAGGAATCCCCTGGGGATTTGTGGTTTCGGGCTTTTCTATTAATTGTACCTCTTGATTAGGCGGATGCTTTAATAGTGGTGAAGACTTTATGCTTTGGGCTTGCATTGCCTCTTGCATAGGTTGATTTCCCGTTTCTTGGGGATATTGGCTCTTTTCTTGCCTCTGAGTAGGCAGAGGTTTCATTGGAAGTGAAAGCTTTGCATTCCACTAGGGATATCCATATTGGGCGTTATAGGCAATTAACTCCCTAAGGATATAGATTTGTAGTTTTGCCTTTGCCGATAGGCTCACTGGGGATAGTTTTTTCTTTTTGATGATCCATCAAGGATTTGATTGCTTTCCCGAGGATCTATTTTGACTTGCCCCCTAGGGAGGAATGGAGTTTTTGACTCCTTGTTGGATGCTGCTATTTTGAGTTGGCTTTGCCTATGCTTTTATTCCGCTGGGGAATGGGTTTTTATCTTTTTCTCGCGATTTTATCTTTTTTTCGTGATTTTGAAAATTTGCGATTTTGAATGCGTGCGCCTTTTTTAATTTCTTTTATGCACGCAGGCTTTTTTGTTATCTACTGGGGATGAAGAGATTTTCTTTTTTTCTCTTTTTGGCAATCCTCCAAGGAGTTCATTGGCTTCCTGGGGATCCAACTTTGATTTGATTTTTTTGATGATGGAGTCTTGAGCTCCTAACTTTTGTGAAGCTCTTTATTGAGCGGGATGAAGAGATTTTCTTCTTTTTCTCTTTTTTGGAGATTCACCAAGGAGTTTGTCGGTTTCCTGGGGATCCAACTTTGATTTGATTTTTATGACGGAGTCTTGGCTCCTGGCTTTGTGAAGCTCCTTATTGAACTGAAGGATGGGAATTTTCTCATTTTCCCTGTTTTGTAGATTTTTCTGAAATGTTCTACTTGGAGATATTTATTTGGAATTTTTCGTGGCCTCTATGGGGAATGAAAGGTTTTTCTTTTCTTTCTTTTTATTGAACCCCTGGGGATATGGAGATTTTGACTTCATATCTTCTTTTGTTGATCTTTGTGTAGTCCTTATTCTCCTTTGGGGAATGTGGCGGATATTTTGGATGAATGTGCTCGATGACTCATATGGTGATGAAGCTGAGTCGCGAGGTAATCTTTTTGTCTATGTTGATAGCTTCCTTTTTCTTGGATGGAAGGACGAATGACTATGTTTGACGACTCATGTGGTGATGCTGAGTCATGAGGTAATTTTTGTTTTGCCTCTGGAGTAGGCAAGGATCCTTTTGGGGATCATCGAGCCTTTTCGTTGGCCTTTTCCGGTGTACCTTCGCTTATTGGGGTAGAAGTTTGGAGCTAGTTTCCTTGAAGCTCTTTATTCTGCTAAAATGGTTTTGATTTCGCCTTTTCTTTTGCGATTTTGATTTTTATTTGGAGACTGAATTCAAGCGCCTCCTATTTTCAATCACAAGCATGGAGACTATCCTCCTTATATGCATGTTTATTATTCTTATTTGAAGAAAATTATTTTTTCTTGATTTTGACAAAGTCGTATTGTACATCTATTTTGTGTGTGGATGTTCTAGATGCAATCTATTTGTTTATTTATTTTTGATGCATTTAGAAAGTAACTGGGTCCTCCTTTATGACCATGACGATGGGCTCCTTTTTTATTCATCTTTTGGTTTCAGCCCTATCTTTTGCCTAGACCGCCCTTTACGAGTTTTCGATCTAGCGGGCTGCCTAAATTTTTGCCTAGACCGTTCTTTTGGGGTTTACGATCTAGCAGGCTACCCTGATTTTTACCTAAGACTATCCTAGCAGGCATTCATTCTTTTCTTATTTTTTTATGCTTCCTCTTTTTAGATGCATGTTTGATCTTTGATTTAAAGGTCTTTGCGCATATTTATGATTTATCAATAAAGAGGCATTTCCATAATATTTGGTCAAGAGAAAGGAAATGAAAGGGAATTTTATTGATAAATGAGCAAAAGTTTATTTCTTTTATAGAAGGATTTCAAGGGTATTTAGAAGAATGGGTGGTTAGGGTTGGCTATATTGTATAGGCTTAAACAGTCATGTCCATGATATCTGCCCCCTGGTTCTCCTAATTGCTTCAGTTGAGATGCCTGAGCTTAGAGTGAAGACTATGCAGACTGCTTGCTTCTGGAAGAATGTTACCTTAGTCGCCTTTCGGTTTTCGACTGAGGTAACCATTGCACTTAATTTTTTATTTTTTATTTTTTACCTTTACTTTTTGCCTAGGACGTATCCTAGCGAGGGATATAGACCCTATCTTTTGCCCAGGGATTCCCTTTGCGGGTTTTCATTCCTGACGGGTCTTGAGCAATGTCTTCAAACATAATACTTCTTCATTGTTTCGAAGTTGATTGGGTGTCGAAGTTCTTTTTCATCCATATCGGCGAGGATAAGAGCCCCTTCCGAGAAAGCTCATTTGACCACAAAGGGTCCTTCATAGTTTGTCACCCATTTTCCAATTTTATTCTTCTGGGCCAGAAGCAACTTATTTACCATTAAATCCTTCTTTTGGTAAATGTGGGGGTTGTCCTCTTTTCATAAGCCTTTTTTATTTCCTTTGATATAACGTTCAGTCGTTTTTCTTCAATAAGGTTTACCTGGTCATATCGGCTTTGAACCCGTTCGGCTTCTTAATTTTGCTTCCATCATCCTATGCTTTTGTCAACATGATTAGTTGTACCGATTTGTCGTCTCGGATCTTTGCTATAACCGAAGAGTAATCATTTTCAATGTAGAGTAACTGTCATATCAATGCCCCTCTTCCTTTCCTTAGGGATTTCAACCTTCCTCTTGATCACTATGTTTCCACATTCCCCTTTATTACTTGAATGCTTTATAGTGAAATGGTCAAGAGAAGAGAAAGAAAAGGATTTATAATAAGGGCTTGTGTTTTAGTGGGATTTTTTTGTAATAGAGGTTTATGTAAGAATGGCTAGCCAAGGTTGGTTGGTGTTTAGGCTAGTTTAAACATACGTTTTGTTTTTAATGAGGTGGCATCTTCAACTAATTACTTTATGGCGCCTATTTGTGACTGATTAACTTTCCTAGTCCACCCTTTTGGGTTTTCAGCCTAGGATATTGTGTTATGTCCTAACTTTTGTCTAGGTTCCCCTTTTCCATTTTTGGGATACCTAGCGGACTTTATTTTGTTTATAGCGCTTTGATTATTTTGACGCATTTTAAAACATTTGTCTAAACATAGTTATTTAATGGGGTATAGACATAATTAGCGAGAAAAGAAGCAGATAGTAAGAATA
Organism: Sphenostylis stenocarpa; assembly: GCA_963425845.1. NCBI lineage: Eukaryota > Viridiplantae > Streptophyta > Magnoliopsida > Fabales > Fabaceae > Sphenostylis > Sphenostylis stenocarpa. Next base: position 71,381,294 of record OY731400.1, read on the forward strand.
GCATTCTTTTGTAATTCAAAGGGAAATGTGTACCCTAAAGATGCTTGGGGATCTGGCACACCCCGAGGAGTGATCTCTAATAGTCATTGGGTTTACGTCCCTTAAAATCGGAAGAAGGACATCTAATGACTAAAGCTACCCTTGATGCTAATATCCCTCCTTTTCGGAAGATCGTCTTTAAGGTATGGAGGGGGGGACTTCTCTTTTCTTTGTACGACTTGATCTTTTGTAGGGTCGTACTTTAAAGGATTATCCTTAAAATCTGGTGGCTCTCTTATTCCTTGAGCATCCTTTCCAAGCTCTTGTTCTGGGTTGTATCCATATTTCTTCATTATATGGGCCACTTTCATATTATTAGGAAGTCTTTCCATATTTTCAAATGTCCTCTTCAGCCGCATCCATTTAAGGTATGGTGGACAGCTTGCTGATTCAAATGTAGTCTTTAGCTTAACCATGATCAACTTGTCACCTACCACGAATTTGATTTTTCGGTGGAGCGTTGAAGAAACTGCCCTAGCACCGTGAATCCAAGGTCTACTTAATCTTCCCCTTGGATTCTTTTTTCCTTTTCCTCTTCGGTTTCTTTATTTTTCCTTTGTTTTTAGGAGCATTATCTTGTAGCTCCTTTGGTGAATAAATTCTTTTGCTTCTCGTCCTTCCCCCAATGCTGGCTATATTGGAGATATCTTCATTGACGGACAATTCTTATGTGCATATCCACAGTACAGCTTTATCCGATGTATACTGGAAAGGACGAGGCATGAATAAGCGTAAAGGTGTTATTGCCCCTTCCCTGACATTATCATTTTGGGTACCAATATTTATTTCTTTCTTATTATCTCTTTGTCCCAAATCGATGGCCTAAGTTTTTTCCTCATGGGGGCTGTATCAATTGAGCTTCTTTTTCCAATAGTCTTTGCATGTCCGGGGAAATGGTCCCCTCCTCACTGTCTGACTCAATCCATTCGCCTTCGGCTTTCAGATCCCGTAGAGAGTTTTCAATCACAGACATGATTGTTTATATGGTCCTTATTTGGGTTTAGATTTTATTTACTAATTTTGGAATGAGAGAGAAAAGAATGAGAAGAATATGACTATTATGAAAAATGCCTCGTTGTATTGATGAAAGGATAAATATATACAGAGCCCCTTTAATCAAAAGATCTCGCGGCCACGAGCGAGAGACCGCGAGAGATGCATCGAAGCTTTTTATTTTTTATTTTTTTATTATTATATTTTTTTTAATCAAAAGATGCAATGGGGAGCCCTAGTTAGCTGACCTTCTCTACCCAAGCTCATTATTCTGGTTGTGATAGAGGCTTGGTATTCACGTCGGGAGTATTGAAGGTGATCCACCCAGCATTCAACAAATCTTGGACCTTATACTTCAAGGCCACACAGTTTTCTACGGAGTGTCCCGGAACGCCTGAATGGTAATCACGGTTTTCATTAGGCTTATACCATTCTGGATATGGTGGCTCTATTTTCTTGGGAGGGATGCGCACGAGGAATTTGGCCTCCAATAATTTTAAAAGCAGACTTCCATAGGAGGTAGGTATTGGAGTGAATTTCCTCTCTTGTCTGCGTGACTTGATCTGCTGCGAGGAGGAAGAAGGAGTGGCAATGTTGATTGCATTTACGTTTCCTTCCTTATTTTTTCCAAAGTTCTTTTTAACATTTGGGGTGGAGGAATTGGAGGAAGTATGTTGTGCAATTCTTCCGCTTTTCAAACCTTGCTCCACTCTTTCTCCTATAATTACCACATCCGCAAAGAGTGTTGATGTGTTCCCTATCATTTTGTCATAGTAGGGACCAGTCAGAGAATTGATGAACATGGATGTGGTTTCTTTGTCGGATAGAGGAGGTTCTACTTGTGTTGCTAATTCCCTCCATCTTTGGGCATATACCTTAAAGGATTCGTTGTCTTTTTTGCTTAGTAATTGTAGATCTGCTCTTTCAGGGGTCAGATGAATATTGTATTTATAACGACGAAGAAAAGCATCCACCAGATGTCTCTAGGTTTGGACTTGCCCTCCTTCCAGTTGCATATACCAGTTTAAGGCTGACTCAGCCAGGCTCTCCTGAAAGCAATGGATCAGGAGTTTCTCATTGTCAGCATATGCAGCCATCTTACGGCAGTACATTGTAAGATGGCTTTTGGGGCAAGTTATTCCCATGTACTTTGGGAAATCTGGAGTTTTAAATTTGTTGGGGAATTGGATGTTTTTAACGAGGCACATATCAGCCGCCTCTTTAACATCAAAGTTATGCCCTTCCATGGCTCTCAACCTCTCCTCCAGGGCAGTAATTTGTTGTTTTGATATTTCTGGAGTATGAATATGTACTGCCCTCGTATTAGATTGGGCGTGTTCATCATTGGGTTCCTCTTCTTCTTCTTGGTGAGAGGCTTGTCCACTCTGATGACCCTCCTTGTGGAGATTTGGTTGATGCATCATTTCCAACATTTGAGCCATTTGCTCTTTCAGCGTACTAAGCTCAGTGGTGAGCTTTCAGTTTTGCTCCTCTAACTGCTCCATCTTTTTAGCTTTTTGGGCACGAGTGAGGACGGGCGGAAGACCAGCCACTTTCTAAATGATTTTAAAGATTTTATTATAGCTTTTTATTTCAAATGATTAGTGTGAGATAGATATGTCCTAGACAATAGCTTTGGTATCTTCTTAAAAGCCTATGTTTTAAGGGGTACCATACCCTCCTCAATGTGATGATTCCCTTTTTTCAAAGGTTTCCAACACACCTTAGCGCACTTATTTCTTCTAGGAAGGTTATAAACGCACTTGGGTCTCTTTCGCCATTGTCTAAGGATATCTAATGCATCCTGTTGACAATTCAAGGACTTGATGTTGCACTTGATGAATATGAAGAATGGATTTTGATGATGATCCAAGAACTAAAGACTTAGAATATTGAAGATTGAAGATTGGTGATAATT